>JAQGBX010003598.1:0-16992 GCA_034698745.1 Megaphyllum sjaelandicum | reverse complement strand
CACTCGGGCAGAAGCATTACGAATGGCCCGTTTTTGTAGTCATGAAAATTGATGAAATCACATAGCATTACAAAAGTGCCATCCGTACATCATTTTTCTGAGTATCCCTATCAAATTGTTTATGTTAAATAATGTGGACCCCGAGTCCCTGATGTTGATTTAACAAGTTTCTAAGGGCACCGAGATGGCATATCTGGTGACGAGTACGTCCCAAATCTCCCAAACAATGGGGGGAAAAAAGCCAGCACGTAATGTAACCCGAGATCGCATTATTCGCATATTTCTGACACCTGAGCCACGGTGCAATAAAACACTCGGTGGCGTGTTTGATTAGGCGAGGGCGTAGAGTGGGCATTGAAGCGATAAAAACAAGACTAGTTTTTCCGCATTTCAATCGTTTAATAAATTGCTAATCGAATTTCCCGGGCAGGCGTAGGCTAACAGCCAGCCAGTCCTTCAATTATTATACTCAGCCTTCACTGCACTGCAAGCTTTCATTTCCTTTCTCCAAAACATATCGACGAGTGGCGACAAAGGAAAAGTACAAAGTGCGAAAGACAAAACATATTTTTACGACTACGTTTTCCAAAATAATCCAACGTAGCCACGTATCAAAAAAAAAAAAAAAAAGGCAAACGTTGAGTGATGACGTTGCAACGGTGACTAGACACTAGCTAGATTTGCCACATGACAGATCTAGCCGTGAAAGGCCAATGCTCCAGAGCTCTCGCCAAAAACCTCCTTCACACCCTCTTTTCTTCTTCTCAAGCTTTCACCAGGCATCGAACATTACCGCGACATTTTTTCTTTCCATTTCGAAACAAAAGCAGGTGGTCAAGCTTTCGAGGTCAAGATTAGGCGCTCTTGACCGTGCATTTTTAGGCCTACTTCTCGTAATTCGAACGTTTCCCCGTGCTCAAGATCGAATTCGAAAATCCCAACTAGCTTTCTAACCACTAGAACTTGACCCTTTCATTTCTACGTTGTTGGGTCGAAAAATTTAATTTTTTTAGATTTCTCTCAAATAATTGAGCATTAAACCAGCTCGCTTCGCCCCCAATTTTCCACTTTTCCTACAAAATTTAAAGAGTTATCGTTTTTAGATCAACAATTCCAAAATCCCAACTAGCTTTTGTACCGCTCGAACTTGACCCTTTCATTTCTACGTTGTTGGGGTCGAAAAATTTCATTTTTTTTTAATTCTCTCAATCAATTGAGCATTAAACCAGCTCGCTTCGCCCCCACTTTTCCAATTTTCAAACAAAATTTAAAGAGTTATCGTTTTTAGATCAACAATTCCAAAATCCCAACTATCTTTATAACCGCTCAAACTTGACCCTATCCTTTTACGTTGTTGGGGTCGAAAAATTTTTTTTTTAATTCTCTCAAATAATTGAGCATTAAACCAGCTTTTTCCCACTTTTCCCACACAATTTCTCGAGTTTTTATCGTGTCGAGTCGACCGCCTTCATTCGTGATCGCATTGCAACTACGTGGCGCAAATTCGAAAATCAAAGTTCCGAAATCCCAACTTGTACAAGGTCCCCGCATCCGAGCTGCGTTTCCCCGAAACCAAAAACCCGATAATAGTAAACTTAAATAGTTCATTCCGCTTTTATTTCCAATAAAACGTTCGTTTCAAAACATGTTTTTCGTGGGCATTTCGAGACTAAAAATTCAAAATCACGGCATTGTCATACTCGACTTGGGGGGGCTGGCGTTCTAAACATTCGAACGTTCCGAATCGAGTCAGATTTCAGGGTCTACAAAGTCTCGATTTTCGACGTTTTCAACGACTTTTTCGGGCAAATTTTTACGCGAAGATATATACTTACAAAACTCGACCAAGATGTGCGGGTATTTCTTAATCACGCCGTCGAAATTGGCGGCCGTCAGGACGATCACTTCGTCTTCTCTGTTGAAATCCTCCTCAGCGCTCACAGCCAGCGCCAAACACAAGGCGAACACGATCTTCAAAGACAGCATTTCGGCCCAAAATTTCGCTATCGAGAACTCACGACGTGGCGAACTATCGAAAAAGTGTCTCGACTTCAAAAACGACCAGAGAATTAAAAAAGCCAAACGAACCGTCTTCAAAAGTCGCCGAATGACCACGTCAAAAAGAGGAAACCCAATCGGCGCATGCGTATATAGCTGAGCGAGTGTCTCGTGGTGGCGTCCCATTGGTCGAACGGGGATAACGTGACCATCATCGGTTACGTCAGGCCGGAAGTCGTGGTCCATTGTCGTGGACGAGGGTAGGAATAGGTTGTTGGACTCGTTTCCATTGATTGCGTAACTACAAAAATTAGGGTGTCAGAGTTCACGCCGCGTTTAAAAGTTGTGTAAATATTTGGGGGGGAAATCGATTAAGGACCAATTAAAAGGGGTCGGGGGCGCAAACAGGAAGCTCTATGACCACGCGGTGTGCTCGTTTATTGCCTGGAGGCCCTGGGACGAATTTGGCGATAATGCAAGAGGACGAGTGTGTGTTGTCAGAGGTGCATGTGGGAAGACACGTGGCTTGCAGCTCCCAAAACGACTCGATTCAATACGAATATTCAGCCGGGAAAATGCGGCTCACAGGTGCGACTTGAAGTTGATTGTCATCGATAATTACCTCGTTGGCTAACTCCGTGCACCTGAGCAAAGCCGAGCTGGTGTCCAAATAACAATTTGTGCTCAATGGTCTATGACATATATGGATCGAGACTAAACTGATAATAATAATAATGATAGCAGGGTGGCCACAGGTCAGGGAATGGTCAAGGGGAAAATAAGTGATCATGAAAGTCAGGGAAATTTGCGAGTGGTCATGGTAATTTTCCAAATAAAAGCCAAATGCTATGCATGCACTCAGTCTGCTATCAGCTCCATCCCCAAATTGACCCCAATCCTCTTCAGCTAGACTCGTAACAAAGTGTAGTGTTTTCAGGGTTCCCACATTTCTGGGAAACCTGGGATTGTCAGTGGATTTTAGGAAGTTGTGTGAAAAGTCAGGGGATTTTTTTACCCAGCCAGGCCTTTCACTTTAAATTAACACAAGAAATCTTAGCCACTCAAAAAAACGAAAGTTATTGGATGATGCAGCCAAGAAATTTCGTGCAATTGATATGGAAATTGTTGAGCTAAAAAATTCTCAATAATGGTAGGTTAGTTTATTTTAATGATTTTGATTGTCTAAAAACTGGTCAGGGGGAAATGCAATATTGATTCTGGGAAACCTGGGAAGGTCAGGGGATTTTGATTTGCAATAAGTGTGGGAACCATGAGTTAGTACGCCTTTGCAACATTGGAACATCCGACCTCTAGGTCATGGTAGATGCCACTGGTTCTACTGACCAAGATGCAGTGACCAATCCGCGTTGATGGACAGGGGTGTTTTTTTTATTTCCAAGAAATAAAATCAATTCCCAACACGTCCATATAGATGCACCCATTTGTGTACTGAACTGGATATATTTTCATTTGTAAAACGATGGCGTGTCGGTTTTGCACGCTGCATAAGATTTTTGGAACATGGATGCTTGACACTCGTAACACCGGAGCGCTAATAGCGTGGGGATCGCAGTTGTTCGCTGCTTAAAAATGACCAGAATATTGACAAGTGCGTTATTGACACGACAAGAGGCGAAAGCTGCTTCCGAGTTATTGGTTTTTTATGTAGCTGGATTGTCCAGAGGATTGGGAAGGCTCAGAATTCCCCATCCAATCGACTTCCGTTTGGAAGAACCTCTGTATACTAGCTGCACGTCGAACTGACTCTGAAAGTCCTAGACTTGTCGACAAGGTTTCGAATCAAGACAAGGGAAATTTTCAGAGTCAGGGAACTTGAAAAATGGGAGAATGATGTCTTGAAAATGCCTTCAAAAGTCAGAGAAGAATGACCTATGTTAAAAATGTCAGGGAAATTAAACGTATTAAAGTTGTCACAATTACCCAAAATTGATGCTTCTACGTGGTTAGCCGGGGTTCATTTGCATGATTAAAAAAAAATGAAATTGAAATTTGCAAAATTTTCAATAAGATATCGGTTTACAAATTTGCACAAGTTTCTACAGTTTCCGTGGACAAATTTGCCAAATTTTCAACAGTTTTCGAGAACAAATTTGCACAATTTTAAAACTTTACCGAGTACACTTTTGATAAATGTGTTCGAGGATAAACTTGCAATATTTTTTTAATTTTTTCCAAGGACGTATTTACACAAATTTTAACTTATTATGATGTCTAAGTTGGAAAAATTAATAATCTTCGAAGACAAGCTTGCAAAATTTTCCACGTTTTCTGAGCACACATTTGCAAAATGTTAAACTTATTTCTATTGCAAATTTTTAACATTTTTAACAGTTTCCGAGAGCAAATTTATAAAATCTTCAACATTTTTCGAATAGAAATTTATAAAATTTTCAAAAAAAAAATGTTATGTTAATTTTGCAAAGTTGTACTATTGTTTGTATAAAGTAAATTTTTGTAAAACAGCAATGCCAAACATTTCGAAAATCGTGGTGAAAATTGGCATATGTTAATTTATGGTCAGGGGAATTTATTTAAAAACATGCAAATGTCAGGGAAGTTGAATTACAAATTTATGGGAGAATCCTGGTCGATATTACTTATGAACGCAGACATATAAGATGCTGTATGCAGAATGAACTTTAGAATATGTTTATGCTCAAACACACGTAAATATTTGTAAAAAACTGATAGTGTAACAAACGTGCTATTTTCTAAATTTACAATGAGGTAGAACATTTGCCAATTATTTGGCATGTTAAAAATGTATGTTCAAATCAAGGAAATTGATTAGTTAGTGCATTATTCTTGATTGTCTTAAAATTTACCTAATTAAACAAACGTCAGCTGTCACTTATACATGTATTTATAGTTTTCTTGGAACTAATCTTGTATTTATTCAATTATTGTACAGCAATTCTTGGAAAAAACACAGGAAAATAAACCTGTGTTTTAATCTGGGTGTAGGGATAAATAATAATTAAATATACATATAATAAGTTGGTATTTAAAAAATATAGTTTTCTTCCATAAATGCATTTCAGTTTAAAATGCATTATCAAAATAGTACTTATTTCAAAACACTTGTTACTTTGCCGAAACAAAATGTTTTTTTTTTAATATGCTTTTTTATCCAAATGAAACAAGTTTTATATACATATACTGTATGCCCTTATTAAATGTGGAGCAAATAATTTGTGAAGTCACGAGATTATACATTTTTATCAGGTATTCAGGTTTTTTTTTTCAAATTATCCTGTCTTTAACAACTTTTAACTCCATTTACATAAAATTGACATGACCATACATGTAAATGTACTGCAGAGGTGCCGCACTTAGTATTCTTGAGTGATAGAAAGTCACAGACCAGGTCAAAACTGATGTGTGCATATTGTTTATACCTTTTTCAAAAATGCATATATGCCCACGAAGGTTTGCATACCAGATTTAAACTTGGCTCCCCTTTAAACCAAACAGCAAGAACTATAGCCGATGGCTAATGGGGTAAAAAGGATGGATGATGGAAGATGTATGGCCTGAACATAACGATTTTTACATCAATGTAAATAGCCTGAATGGGATTTTAAACCGTAAGTTAGTGGAGTCAAAGTCCATCTCCATATGCCGGAGATAAATATCAATGTACTGAAATAGAATGGTTGACATCCGTTTATCTACCCTGCTGAAGGCGTCTTCAGTTGGGCCGTTGCTCTTACCGTGCATCAGCGATATCATGTCATGCTTGAAATTGTATACGGTAATCCTAACATGTCTAACATTTGTAATTGAAATTTCCACATCCTTGAGCTAGCTGGCAGACTATTTGCATGTCTTAAGATGCGTTTAGTCAAGATTTGTAGAAAACAATGCATTTTAAATTTGAAGAATATGTATATATGGGAACGCTGTTTTATTTCTTCGTTTCAAGTTATGGAAAAAATCTTAGTTTGTCCAGCAGCATCATTGTCTGAATTTTACTGCAAAAGTCATGCAAATAAAGAGTTTGCAGATATTTTGGTGCGCAAAATGCGTTCCACTCACAATAACGTAAATTAGATAGATACTTAATAATCATGATTGATTTTTTAACCAATTATCGTATTGAATTTGCACATATGACTTCTCGACTGCCAATTAAAGTACGTTTTGCAAAGTTTATGCCTGAATATGCTGTGGAATACAGTTTAGTTTCAATCTGTGGGAAGCAGATTATATTTTTTTTTTCGGGAAAACGACACATAGAATATCAGAGACATGAAACTTGGAACACGATTAAGGAAACACACAGGAACGACCCGTTGCTAATTGTTGCCAGCTGTTTATGGAAACATAAATATTGTAAACAATGTATGCAAACATTTTACGTAAAAGAATGTAAGTGAACAACTTTCGGCAATTGGTAAAAACATGTCCATCTATGTTCCATCACATAACATGTTGTCCCATGTGCAAAACATAACTTAAAACATATGAATGTAAATCTTAGGGTAAGAGCACGGTGAAGGCTTATTGCTGACACCACTCGGCTTACAACTATAAGTCGGTTTTCGGATCCAGCAACACAACAAAAATATTGTTTAATTTATGAACTGGCAATAACTTGAAACTGACATTTTTTCCACAATTTGTTGCTAGTTGTTTCTGGGAACATAAATGATGTAAAGTTATTTAAGCATTTTATGTAAAACGTTAGGTCAAATAATTTAAGTAAACAACTCGCGGCAAGAAAAAGTTCCTCTAAAAATACATTTGTTTGATAGTGGAAAAGTTTGCAGTTTTAATTTATAATAGTCACCTACATCACTTAAAAAAGATGATGATACATTCTGTAACACTAAAATAAACATGTTTTCTTTATACAGTACATCTACAGCCATATTGGATCGAAACAAAAATACCTTCCAAGTATTCTTGTTATGGACTGTTGATGAAACTACATATATACAGGGTGGAAGAAAAGTGTTATCTTATCGATTTTGCTTCAAAATAATGGCCGATATCAACATTCTGCTAATAGGAGTGTATAGTAATGTGCCCTGACACTATCCAATAATGATGTCAAACGTGACCTTGAGGGTCATCTTCAAGGTCATTTCATTTATAACCCTTACACGGTTAATGATACCAAAAAACGTCCAATTTGGAAGTTGTAGGGCTTGGCCAAATTCCTGTGTAAGAGGATATTTCACTTGCAAAATGTCAATATGCCCCTGAATGTTGCTCACCAGCAATTCTTACTTGACATTGAAAGCAACGTGCAATACGAGTAAGCATTGCTGATGAGAAACATTCAGGGGCATGTTGACATTTTGTGAATGAAATATTATCTTACACAGTTCTTATTATCTTACGTTGTTCAATGCATTTTGACTAATTTGGCCATGCCCTACAACTTCCTAATTGGACGTTTCGTTGTATCATTAACCCTTTAAGGGCCGGTTGCACCATCCGAGGTAAAAACCTGGGGTTTACTAACCTTGGGTCAAAATTTACCTCCAGGTTGACCTCCGGGTTAAATGTTTGTGTTGCACCAATTAACTCTCGATGAAATAGCCTTAGGGTTGCGAAACCAAAATGGAACACAGAAATGGAACTTATTTTGACAAATGCTGCCAGATTGCACACGCTGGCTTCCACGTGCATGCACAATTCCCTAGCTTCATCCCTAGTGGCCGCCATGTTGGTTTTCCTAATAACCCTAGGTTAACCCTGCCTACTGTCTGGGTTAACCTTTCTCTTTATTTTTTAACCCAACCCCTGCGTGTGCAACACAACAGTGGGTTAACCCTGGGTTATTCTTAGCCTCTGTTGGTGCAACCGGCCCTAAGGGTCAGAAATAAAATGATCTTGAAGATGACCCTCAAGGCCACGGTTGACATCATCATTGGATAGCGCCAGGGCAGATTTCTGTACACTCCAATTAGCAGAATGTTGATATCGGCCATTATTTTAAAGCAAAATCGATAAGTTACAGACTTTCCTTCCACCCTGCATAGGCTACATGTACAGTGTATCGTTGCCTGTACAAGAACACATTTAGAGCCTTCATGCAATTGTAATTCCAACTTTTCGCAGCGTCAATGGGAGCAGTGTAAAAGTGCTAGCTAGGATACAGTGCATATATTCGGATACTTTATTTTTAGTACTTGGATCTAGTGTTCCTGCGCTTCTACAACCGATCGTTTCAATGTTTCCAGTCCATTCATGCGGGGATTTGCAACAGATCTCAAATTGCGAACGCGTATACCTCAAACAATGGCGAGATTGCAACCCAATTCGTCGTAAATCTGCATTCAATTTCGAAGCGGAGCAGCTCCTTTTCAAACCGACCAAAAAAGGAAGCAATTTATTTAATTCCCTGTAATATTCAGTAAGCGGAAAATTAGTTTTGCTTTGCTTTACGATGGAACCGATGCGCGCGTCTCCATGGCCTCCTTTCGGAAATTACTGCCAAATTCGGGCCATTTTACTCGGATTTTCATCCCCCCAAAAAGAGCTTTCTTTCGATGTGGGATTTGCAGGCACGCTAGATAACTTTAAGCCCGTCGTGTCATTAAGATTTCGATGCAGTTTTTCAATCAAGTTCATCGGAAGTTTGGAGTCTGCAGTGCAGCTAGACTTGTATTCCACTGTCAACGTTTGTCCCATCTTGACAAGACGCAAATCTAATTGGAGGCACTGATAAACGTTCCTTAATTACCAGGAGAAAATGTGGCTCTGCCGAAAAAGGGATTGGAATTTCAAATCTTCTTGAATCTGTTAAGAGAATAAGAGGGTTTGCCAGCTTACATTCTCTATGGGAATCAGGGCTTACATACATGTGTGTACATGTAGTTTTAAGCTACGTTCACACTGCGAACTAGAAGAACTTCTTTGTGCTAATTGTGTAAGAAATGTGTAAGAAATCTAGGTAATTTATATAAAAATGTGGAAACAACATGCAGCAATTAGGAACTAAGAGTTCCTCTATATGTCTATCCAACAGTTCCTCCAGTGTGGACGTAGCTTTTAAGAGCTGCACACACACGCGGCAAGTTATATGCGGAAATAAATTTCTTGAAATTGATTTCAACTGGAAAAAAAAATTCTGTAGCTGCACACAACGAGCAATGTGCAATGGCAACACTGATTATTTTTAAATTTCTTTCCTGTTATGATTGGCTAGCCAATTAACAGAAATAAAATTTTGGGCTTGACTGTAAAACCAATGACGTCAGTTTCTTTCCAGAAATATCTTGCTCGGAATAGGATCGTTTTCTTTTCTGTAAATATACCTGGAAACATATTCGCGAAGGAAATTTCTCCCCAACACACGGGGAAACATCAAGCAATAAGAGTGGCAACACTGATTATTTTTAAATTTCTTTCCTGTTAAGATTGGCTAGCCAACAGAAATAAAATTTTGGGCTTGACTGTAAAACCAATGACGTCACGTTCTTTCCAGAAATAACTTGCTCGGAATAGGATCGCTTTCTTTTCTGTAATTATACCTGAAAACATATTCGCGAAGGAAATTTGTCCCCAACACACGGGGAAACATCAAGCAATAATGAATTTGGAAATACGTTTAATTTTCCTCATGTGTGACGGCCTTAACCCTTTCATGCCTACCGGTACTTTTAAGTACCAGCTCATTCAGAAATTTATTGCCCCTCAGAAATTGACTTATGGTTGCACCGCAATGCTTTAGTGTATAGCGGAATAGCCCCTCTTTAAAATGCATGCTCGTAGTGCATCCTACTGGCATTTTTTAGGAAATTATAGCATTTTGAAAAAATGGCGCGAAATTTTCAAGAAATTTGCGGTTATAGGCTTAAAAACAAAGTTGTTTTAAATTAATTTCTAATACTTTTAAGAGAATTTTTTTGCATCAATCTAATAAATAACATCCTGTAGATTAAAAAATGTCTTAAAAAAAATTAGTTGGCACAAGTTATGCCATTGTTTCGGGATGTTGAAATTTCGAAGTGACATTACGTAACTCTTTTAAATTTGAATAAAAAAATCTGAAAAAATTTAGAGAACATAGTAATAATATATTGTTTCATATTCCAAAGTTTCAAAAAGTTTGGATAAGGGGAAAATTTTCAGGCATGAAAGGGTTAAACGATTTTTTCCAAGGGTGTGCATGCTTCAATATGTTAAATCGTGTTTTTTCGCGTCCAGATGGTTTCGAAATGCTTGTAATTTCGCGCCGCGTTCTCGATATGTTACCCAGAATCCTTTGGATGAGCTGGAAGTCGTGCAGCCGTTAGCCGTTACCCACAATCCTTCGGGCGAGCCAGAAACAACTAGCTTGCCGAGCGCTAAACGTGTTTATCCTGCGTTTTGTTTGTTGCGCGAATCCCCAGTGGTTTGTCAAGTACGTTTTGGATCGGAAAAGCGGTCGGGATTGTCAAGGGATGAATGGGTGAGAACCCTTACTTCTGTTGTGATGTTTGGCGACCCTCCTGGAGCTAGGCCTAAGGCTCGGAGGCCGCCATTGTGCCGCGTGGGTTCGTCGCCGTCGTTACTTAACGAAAACGCGGAACTATTGACAGTGACTGTGAGGAACCCGTATTCCTTCCAGCTCCAGGCTACTGGAGTGGTCTTACGTACGGCCCTCCGAGGCTTTGAGGAAGGGAAGCTGTGCCCGAACCCGGCTGCCCACATCAAGAAAATCAGCGTGGATGTGGCAGTACAGACTTCGCTAAACGGTGACGATCCTTACCTGGAGGAACTTGGTGCTGTGGGAGGAGCACCGGTGGATGCTCCTCCAGACTTTGCTGATTCCGAGGATACGGAGGTTGATGCCACTGGATATATCCCTTCATCAGACGAATCGCCAGTCCGTCGTCGGGTGTATGACTCGCCCCACCTGCAAAGTTTGGGTGGGAAGATGCGCCCCCAGAGCCGGAGAAGCCGGACCCCCTTAGCCTCCTGTTTACCCAGGAGGAATTGTTCAGCCTCTTTTGGTATGGCCAGCAGAGCGAACTAATGGATGAGGCAGACATCCCTCCTCGTAGCCTTCAACAACGGGCTTTCAATGCGGGTGTTTGGGCCCCAGATCCGGCCAGGCCGTCTCGCCTGCAGTTGGTGAGGACGGATACTCAAGAGCGACGTGAAAAGAGGCGTTGGAAGAAGCAGTGGATGGAGTCGCGTCTGGATGCCCTGGACCCTAGCTTTCGGAAGTAGTTTGTGTTAAGTTTCATTGTGCTGTGGAAGGTATATTTTGACTTGATACCGGTTTTGTGATTGTTTTTAACGATTGTTTTAGCTAACTTATAGTTATTTACGTATAGTTTATTTATAAACTATTTTAATTTCATTTGTTTTAGATTCGAGCACGATGGTCGTTTTTGTTGTCGTTGTTTGATCGATACCTTGCGCCGGAGGTGCTGTGGTCTGGAGGGGGGGTGTGAGGACGCCCCACGGTCATGTTGGGAGCAGAGCGCACATTCCTGTGGCATTATGTAAGAATCAGAGAGAAAGTGAAGGACGTCACATTCCGATGTGAAATGTGGGCACCTGGCCAAGGTTGGCTAGGTGCTATAAGAAGCAGTGAGAGAGGAGCAGGGGCGCTCTCTCTCTCCCTGGTCGTCAAAACGTAAGGTCCTGTTGGACAACCTAAGGTGCTCATGTGCTCTTGCTCTGGGGCGTCCCTCGGACTCCCCTCTCGAAGTTCTTGTGACCGCGTGTAAGCTCTTTGTTAGGCGGCCGGAGTGGCCGCCTCGCTTCATCCTGTTGGTTCGTTGTCGCCGCGCTGCGCTCGTGCTTGTTGTTAGCGTTTGTCATGTTGAGTTTCGCCCCCCTTTGTTTATCGTTCTAAATAAACCCTATGGCTGTGAAACCTAAAAGTGTGTCGAATTCGCTTCTTTTTCAGGTCGGGGTAGCCTCCTAAATTCTGAAGGCCACCCGCGACCTCACAACATAAAAGAATACAAATAGTTTAAGAAGTTGATAATCTTCACTTATTACATTTTGTAATATTATTTGATATGCTATTTCTTTATTTATTCAATATTTTCCAGGTGTCTAATTACTTTATGGCACCAGTGTAGGTGACTGATTCATGCTACAAATCATTCAGGTCTTAACCATAGACTGTGGGTAGCTAAAACTTATCCAAGGCAACGACCATGTTATCATGGCTGATAAAGACTTTGAAATGGGGCCTTACCACTTTGCCGTTATGATCTAGCTAATAAAATCGTGACTGTTTGTGCAGTTCTGACAAACTTTCACTAAGCATTAATTAAAAAAAAATGTACAAGCAACTGCATTGACTGTTCATTAAAATAATTTATTTAATAAATGAAGATATCAAAAAATGCAGTTAAGCATGTTTCAAATTTGAAACTTATGGCGGAATAACACGTGATAAACATAGTCTGGTGCTTTTTCTACTTATTATCGATAGAGCAAATTTTCGTCACCGGGTGGTGCAGCATTAGCGCTTCCTAACTGTGAATGAACGACTTATAGCGCTCTTAAAATGTGGCTGGTGGGTTGATTGTCTTATACTGTTGTTAAAGGAGATATCTTTGTGGTCTGTCAGGATCTTCGTTCTTGTTAACTTCCGCAGTTGTCAATTTGGATGGGGTAATTTTTGAAAGTTGGTCATAGGTGGGGTTTACCACAGATAGAATGGAATGTTTGAGGATATTGTAATCATTAGGTGGTTCATCTAGCAAGTGCATGAAAATTCTTTGTGAGAGAGAACCACATTTCTTCCATTATTTGAATGTCAAGCTGATTAGTGAAACATTAATATGTGTAAGGTTTAGTTCATAGTTAATTATGCAGTGGGGAGTAGAAAATTCAAGGTTGAATATTCTACGATAGAATCTCTCCTGAATATTGGCAAAAATGTGGTTTTGACCATTCCCAAAACACTGAATTATAATTTAAAAGATAGCAACAGATTGTTAAAGAGCTTGTTTGTGTTTGTGTGTCACAATTGGCTTTTGAGTTTGTTTTTTAGTATTGTGATATGCTTAGGGAACATATCATTACATTGTAGGGTGATGCCAAGATAGGGCCATTGTCCAACTAATTTAATGTTGAAATTGTTCCAGGTGAAAGTGTTTTTGGGTGAGGTTTTTGTGCCTCTTGCTAAAATAAGAATCTTTGATTTATTTAGACTTAGTGTTAGTTTGTTTGAGGTAAGGTATTTGAAGAGTGATGTGATTAATGCATGCAAATTCCTTCTCTTATCAGATGTTAATATTAATGTCGTAACACGCCGCGCACTGCGTTTTAGACTCCTCTTTCACGAGTGGGTCAATTGCGCCAGGCGTTTTGCGCTGACGCACATCGCAATGCGCCCTCTAGGAAAACGCTTCATTGAAATCTCATGTTACAAGAAAGAAGCATTTTCCTGCTGGCAGAGCAGCGTATCATGATGCGCTCCTAGGAAAACGCACCTATAAAAGCGGCCAAGCGCTTGCTGGCAAAGTGGTGGGTGGGTGCTAAAACAAAACGTAGCTCAGTAGTCCACAGTATAAGGCAGGGAAGTGATAACTGCAGTAGTGCAGGGCTGAAGTGTGGTCTGGGGACGTGTCATCTTTATTAATTGGTAGCTGCTCCCGTTGGGAGGAATCTCTTGTCTGTCAGGTCCTGGTCCTATCTCTGGTGTTATCTCCTCATCTTCTTCCTCTTCGTATGTGCTTGTCTGTCCGGGAAGGCTGGTTCCCCCGCCTCGAATCTCTTGGTGAGGTGTACGTTCCTCCATATTACTGTTCCATCATTTCCCTGAAGTTGTACGTGTCCTTCCTTAATCACACTCTTAACCATGTAACGCCTTGTGCCTTCAATATTCGAGTTACATTGAAGGTACACTGATAATAGCTGAAGTTGTTTATTATTTCGCAGTAAAATTGGAGTCAAATGACAAGCCGATACAGTAAATAGGGGGTATTTTCAAAAGAATTGCAGGGACATTTAAAAAAAATTAAAAGTTCCCTCAAAATTTGAAATGAATATCACGTGACTATTTGAACCAATGGGATTAAGTGCTAGTTGAATGGAAAGAAAGGGTCAAATTCCCTGTTTACAACTTGGCTTGCTGGTGCAATGGTTGTCTGTGGGTCGATCGAATTAATTATTGCTTATACAAATATGGATATTAGTGGCATGCAGCATGGATTATGCTCAAAAAATTACTGTGACTGCAG
Organism: Megaphyllum sjaelandicum; assembly: GCA_034698745.1. Taxonomy (NCBI): domain Eukaryota; kingdom Metazoa; phylum Arthropoda; class Diplopoda; order Julida; family Julidae; genus Megaphyllum; species Megaphyllum sjaelandicum. The sequence continues at coordinate 2,821 of JAQGBX010003598.1, read as the reverse complement.
TGAATTTATGAGGAAAATAGCTGAGAAGGACACTGGTTGGTACATATTTTGTGGGCACCCACCAGTTTAACATTCAAGAGAAGAAGAAATGGCAACCATTTAAGGATCAGGAGATTCAGGTAAGAAAAACAAGTTTTAAAAGCAGTTTAGCATTACACTGAAAATATATGTTAATTAGATTTGTTATTATTTTAAGCATACAGGTAGTTAAATTTGTGGGGACCTACCAGCTCGACTTTTAAGTAAAGAAATGGCGACCATTTTAGGATCAGAGAATTCAGGTAAAAAAAGCATTTTTAGTAGCAGTTTGTTCTTATATTTTACATATATGTGAATTAGATTAGTTATTATTTCAAACATACAGGTAGTCAAAATATCACTTATTCATGCACTGCAAGCCTGAAGTAAAATTATTGCAGATTGTAAAGTCATTCAACCATCTCCTGAGATTGAAGGCTATTATATCCCATTCAAAATTGTGAAATTGCTAAATGCTTTTACTTTGCAATATTAATCATGTAATGCTTTTACTACTTTCGTATTGCATGTAATGGTGTACATCAGAACTTAACAATAAAGGTTATGACACTAAGCTGTAATTGTATCTTATCAGAATTTATTTCAGAAAAAATAGAAACTTTAGATCTAAACCAAATTAAGGTAAGTGTACCTTAAATGTCAATTACCTTCAGTGTTTATTTATAAGGTGTTCCTCCAACATTATTCACCCTGAATTTTGCAATACTGAAGTTACAATGTAACGCAAAATTTTACCTGACCATTTTCTGAAATATTTTAACTCGAATTTTGGAGTTAAATGACTAAGAGTGCACGATCACCTTGCTTGTCTCGGTCTCAAATCTTGTCTCAAGTTTGTTCGTCGTTCTGGATCTTCGGACTAGCACCTGGTCCGCTGGTTGAATCGTTGAGTCTTCAGGCTTCCTGGTGGCATCAGCATAATCCTTAATTTTTTTCTGTTTGTAAGTTACTCGCTGTCTTACCTTTGTGGCTGAGTCTTTCCAATTTATAAGGTATCTTTGTTCGTGCCTTCCGGTTATACAGCAGTTCCATCGGTGTCTTCAATGTCGTGCATTGTGGTGTAGTCTGATATATACGTAGGAACTCTTCTAACGCATCCGTTGGTGATCTTGCTTCGATCCTTGCTGCTCGTAAGGCCTTGAGGAAGACCCTGTTCAGGCGTTCCACTTAATCATTTGCCAGCTGCTAATATGACATAGCGTTATGAACCACAAATCCCATCATCTGCGCATATTCCCGTAGTTCCCTCTAGTTGAATGGTAAGCCGTTGTCACATACAATTACCTCCGGTATGCCATGAGGAAAACTGAAGGTAATTGACATTTAAGAAACACTTACCTTAATTTGGTTTAGATCTGCAGTTTTTATTTATCTGAAATGAATTCTGATAAGATACAAGCCGTGAAGAAGACTGGCGATAGACTTTTGCGAACCCGTCTACCGAACGGTACCATGATAGTGGTAATAGTGGACTATTTCTCTAAGTTTTCAGAAGCCAAGCTGTTGCAGAGTACCACGGCAGAAGTCCTGATCAAATGGCTCGGTGAGATGTTTGCACGCGCAAACATAGTCTACGATTATGGCATCAGCAACTGGCGACTGGAGATGGCCAAGTCCTCGCATTTTCGTGGTTTGTCCGTTTTTAAAGAGCAGCCGCCAAGTTGCGAAACATGTTACAGATGTAAGATGCACTGACTCCAATGTCGGGTTGAGCACATGTCGGTGTCTGCCGGACATGATACGTCGAGTCTACGATTATGGCATCAGCGACTGGGCCATATCTTCCAACAAACTATTTTGGAGATAGCCAAGTCCTTGCATTTTTGTGGTTTGTCCGTTTTTAAAGAGCAGCCGCAAAGTTGCGAAACACGTTACAGATGTAAGATGCACTGTCCGACTCATCTGGCTGTGGATAGAATTTACACAAAGGCACCGCTAAAACTGGTACATGCAGATGTGTATGGACCAGCCCCTCACCTGTCCGGTGCAGGCTGTCGCTACTACCTGACCATTATCGATGATTTTTCTTGTTGGTGCTCAGTGTTTCCACTTCCGACGAAGGACCAGGTAATAGACAACTTATCCACCTACATCACTGTGATGGAGAAACAGACTGGCAAATCTGTAAAGGCCATCAGGACGGGCAATGGGGACGAATTCTGTTTAAGAGCATCCGAACGGTTTTACGGTGAAAACAACATAAAGCATATGCACAGCAATGTTCATGCCTTGCATATGAATGGCATGACCGAACGATTTAATCAAACGGCCCTGCAGGCCATCCGAGTTATGATTAAAGGCTCAGGATTGGCCCCTCGCTTTTGGGCAGAATTGCTCTGGACGTTTGTGTATTTGAAAAATCGACTGCCCCAGCGAATGTTATCCATAAGATCCCCTTACAAGGTCTTGTGGGGACGAACACCGAACCTGTCTCACCTCCAAAAGGCAGAAAGCAGGGTTTATGGGTTCGTTCCTCCAGCCTAGCGTGGAGGAAAGTGTCAGTTCTATGATCCGACCTCTGACAAGGTTTTTAAGTCTATTGAGGCCAAGGTACTGGAGGCCAGAGCCTGGACGAAATGTCCCAGACGGACATCCTTCGAGGGCACCCCAGACTGACCCGACTGTTCCTGCTCGTAGTGACCCAGACAATTCTCAACAACAACTATAGTAGCGCCGGACCAACTAAAGACACCAGATGTATCCTCGGTGGTCTGGAAGCGAGAGCTCAAACCTCGCACGAAGGGCAATCGCGTGGACGTGTATTACCGGTATGGGGATACAC
>JAQGBX010003597.1:0-16997 GCA_034698745.1 Megaphyllum sjaelandicum | reverse complement strand
AGCAAGATGACCGAGAAGTGACAGCAGCAAATCATGCTAAATGATTACACCATTTATTGATTTGCAAGACATTTTCTTATCAAAGAAATCATCATTTTCTGGTCATAAAGATGTCATTTTTCGGTAAGAAAACTTCATTTATTGATACAAAAATCCCATTTATCGGTCAAAACACCCCTCAGATTTCAGTTTCTGGTCAATCAGACCAGAAATTGAAATCGTAATGACCAATGAATGAGGTTATTTAACCGGTGAGCATTTTGTATCAATAAATGTGTTTTTTTTAACAAAAAATGACGTCTTTTTGACCGAAAAAATGACGCCATTTATGATCAAAAAAAAGGACCAAAAAATGACGTCAATATGTCCCTACTGTTTGGTCAAAAAGACGTCATTTTCTTTGGTCATAAAGACGTCATTATGGCCAAAGAAAATGACGTCATTTTTTTAGTCAAAAAGACGTCATTATGACCAATGAAAATGACGCCTTTATGACGTCCAAAACTGACGTCATTTTTTGGTCATCTTGCTACCTGGGTTGATTGTGATAATTTCACTTAGGTACAATTGCCAATTTAGTTTTTTAAAATATTAATATATAAGATACTAGCATCAGATTTTCGAATTGGAATCTTTAAACATTTAGCAACATTTCTAAAACAATTTAATTTATTTGTTCGCACATTTTCATTCGCATATTTGACGTTCATTTCAATGCTTGTCATTCATTTCGAACTATTTCTAGAGCTAACCTAAGCAAAGAATGTAATGCCAGTACTGCACACTGCTAAGGTTAGCTCTAGAAAATTGTCCAAATTTCTTTACATTTATGAAATTGTTATAAAAAAGGATTTCATTTGTCATAATTAATTTTTAATTATGAAAAATTACATCTTCTTTATAATAATTTCGTAAATAACATGAATTTAGGGCATTTTTTTCAGCTAACCTAAGCAGTGTGCACGTACTTTAATTCATTGCTTAGGTTAGCTCTAGAAATTTTTTTGAAACTTATGGAGATTTGAATTTTTTTTAAATAATGGGACACATATTTGTTATGATAGAGTTATTGTATTTGACAAATTTCAGTTGTCATAACGACTTAAAAACGATGGATTGTGATAATTTTACTCAGGTTCAATTGCAGATTTTTTTTAAATATTAATATTTTAGATACCAGCATCAGATTTTGGATTTGAAATCATTACACATTTAGTAACATTTCCTAAAACAATTAAATTTATTTGTTCGCACATTTTCATTCACATATTTGACGTTCATTTCGATGCCTGACATTCATTTCGAACATTTTCTAGATCTAACCTAAGCAAGGAATTTAACGCCAGTACTGCACGTGCTTAGGTTAGCTCTAGAAAATTGTCCAAATTTCTTGACATTTACGAAACTGTTATAAAAAGGATGTCATTTGTCATAATAAGTTTTAATTATGACAAATGACATCTTTTTTAAAGGCATGTGAATAAATTTCGAAAATTTTCTATAGCTAACTCCTTAAACGCTAGTTTGAAATCTTGAAATTTTTATATTATTCACCATCAACCATCTTCTTGCAATCTGGATTCATTCTTGAATGCCATTTGTTTCTTAGTGTAATTTTATTTTAAATTTATATATTGGTTAATCATTTTATGTTTATTTCTGTTGTTTCATTAATAATATTACGCAATTATAATTTGTGTACATTTATATACATCAATTATATAATAGTTGAGTGCATTATTAGAACCTTGCATGTGAAGTAGTAAAATTTATGAGGTACTCGACCTTTATTATAGCCTATATTGAACGATCCATACATCGACTGATTTACCAGACTGCTTAGTCTGGTTTAATTTGCATAATTAACCCCCTGCCAAATGGTACTACGTACCGACTGCAGGGTTAAAAATTAAATTGAAGGATCCCCCAGAAATTTCATTTTCAACTTCCCCAACTTTTCCGGGTTTGAAAAATTCTCCCTCACAGGAAAATATTTTTGCAAAATTGAAACAGAAAATTGTCCACAAATTTGACAATTTTGTATTCAGAAAATGTAGAAAGTTTTGCAAATTTGTCCCCAAAAAATTAGAAGATTTTGGAAATTTTTCCTCGGAAAACGTGGGGAATTTTGAAATTTTGTCGTTGAAAAATCTGGCAAATTTTGCAATCTTGTCCTCAGAAAGCATGGACAATTTTGCAAATTTGTAATTGACAATGTTGAATTTCCCTGACTTTTTTCAAAATAAGTCATTCTTCCCTCACATTTCCAAATTCACTGACTTTTCCAAGTTTTCCAGGTCTAGGGTACCCTGTATTTCCCAGACAGGCAAAATTTGAAAAAAAATATTTTGCAAACTACTAATAAGATTGAAATTCCAACCGTTATCAGTTCCGTTCCCCGAGAAGTTTCATATTCAACTTCACATAGGCTATGATTGAAATGCATTGTTGGCAAATTTGAAATGCATTTTTGACCTCTTAAACTCGTTTTTCGCCGTTTTTCTCAACGTTTTTGGGATCTCAGCGTCGACACGAATCGAACGAGCCATAATCGAAAAATTTGGTGGATATCATTTTTCCGGTCAAATTTTTTTTTTGTCCCAAAAAAAAAAGTTGTCTGATTTTATTAATTTTGAGCATGTTCGATTCGTATTGACGAATCAAATCCGAAAAAACGTTTGAAAAATGGCGTAAAACAAGTTTAAGCTAGGGGTTGAAAAATGATTTTGAAAACGTATTTAATCTAAATTCAAATTGTTTTACGTCGTTTTTTCAACGTATCTCGAAATAGTCCATATTTCGAGATGGTTATAATAATAACCAGTTGCAACAATGGCAAGTCAAAATTTGCCATTGTTGCATGCAGCATGGAAACCGATAGGCCTACATCATTATTCAATTTATTCCGTTAGATGAATAAAGTTAATGTTTAGAAGGCCCACACATAATGTTCGGGTAGAATACTCAAGATCCAAGACTAGTAAGATACAGTAACTCAATTTAACTGGCAATTTAATCATCATGAACTCGATGTGCATGCAACTCGATATTTTAGAAATCCTGAAAAGAACTTGGAAATAATGTTTCATGTGTTTCAAATGTTACCAAAAGATTGCAAGTTTATTTTAAAACACCAACCAAATATTGTAGCCTAATTATTGAAATTAAACACCCCCAAACATTCTCACATCCTGCAATTAGGTCCAATCTTTTAATCTTACCGATTTCCGGTATTAAAAGGTCACATATATACTGCAGTGCACATGCATGTACTTATTTCGCATGGCATATCTGGCTTGGATTTCACATAAATTCTACTAACTGTACACATAGGTCAAGAAGAAGACGAAAATGCCAAGCATAGCTGCAATCCAAACCATTCTCATGGTCATCTTGGTCAGTTTCAGATTTGGGTCTAACGAGGGTTGCTCGATTCCCAACTTTGAATCCAGTCAGTCCGGCATACCTCCTACAAATGTTTTCAGACATTTCACAGATGGTGGGTTTATTTCCTGATAAGAAAGTGCCTGAAACTAGACTTCTATTTGTAAACGAAGCTTTTGATCAATGCATGGGACTTAATTCAGAACCCAGCAATGTGGATTCGAAGCGGAAATCGAACATCAGCAAAGTATTAATACGGGAATTTTGTGGAACTCATTTTGGATACATGTACTGTCTTGATCATGCCGGAAACGGTTTCATCAATTTTGGTCAACATCAGAACTGTCATGAATTTCTCGTGCATCGGAGCGGGGATTTTCCCCGGCTCTCTGGTTTACACTGTGGATTGGTGTGACAGTCATTCTCATCAGTTTGCAATGTTGGTTCAAGGCGATATCGTAAAGTTTGTCAACCGGGAAACGTTCCTCTGTCTTTCATCTTCGGCAGATGATGCGCTGATTGTTGATCATTGCTTAGACTTCTATCAAAAGTGGAGATTGTGCGAAAGTAGAGGAGAAAAGTGTTGGCCCTCTAACATCAAGACTGCTTCCATGGAAGAGAACAGATTGTGAGATTGGCAAACGCTGCGTTTTACCACTCGTTATTTCTGTATTCTGTATGCAAATTTCCTATCATTTTGTTACTTATAATGATCGACATGAAATCTAATAAAATAATGACAATTAACGAATTGTCCACGAATATAATTATGTTAAAAAGTCATTTTGGTTTTTGAAAAAATCTTCATTAGTCTCAACTTTTTCCAATACAAAACATTTTCAATTTTGATATTTTAAGTATTTTCCCAAGTATTCCTATAAGCATTTTCCTACTGCCTCAAAACATGATCTTCACATTCTGAAAATAATGTGTGGATCCAACTGAAAAATACTCTCATGCAAACAAACCAAAGAATTCTCTAAATTCAACGTCACAAAAGTAGAATCGTATTCCAGTATTTTAATGATTCAGAATTATAAAAATAACCCTTGAAAAAATAATGTAGTTTATGAAAGAAGTCCAGGTCACTGATGATTGGATAACAATTTTAGATAAATTTTAAGCTTTAGTAGTAATATCTATATTTCAATAAGCATACATCAAAATAAATACACTAGTCACTAGTTACATTTTAAAATCTTTGGCTGCTGTTATCGCTGAAAAATCTATTACCTGGAATACAGGTGGTCATTTTGGACAGCACTTTGACTTCCTAACAAGTTATAGTGAAAATATATATACAAATTCACAAAACTGCAACGATGTCAAGTCTATTTGTGGCCTTTCTGTGAACACATCAAAGGAAAGGTTTTTGGTTGAGACTAAAATACCCGTCATTTCTAATCACAATGAGCGCAGAATCATTTGTAACTCATCCAAATTGGCACAATAATTCGGTGGCATTCCAGTGAGGATTCAAAATGCACTGATAATGGTTCCTATCTCAAAGGCATATTCGTTTAGGCATTTGTTAGCTATAAGAAAATGCAAACAAATCAGACAAACATAAATCAACGCTATCCACGTCTGATCGCGTCGCAGGTCCACGATCTTGGAATGAACAACTCAACGAAAGAATCCTGCTTAAAAGAATTTATATCAAAGTCTACTCAAATGATTTCACCTATTTTGACACCACCTTCTATCATCTTAGATTACTTACATCATAAGGGGTTAAAGTGGGACAGTTGAGCCTCGCATAATATTCCATACTGTTCAATAAACAGTGCCACCCAAACAAAAACCATTCGTTCCGTTACGCCAAAGCATAGCCCCCTATACGAACAGGCCTGTGCAGCCGCGATTTCCTCTACGGGAATGGATGTCAGTTGGTTTCCCCGCTAGGTGGCGCTGGCATGTTGATATACGAATCTGTTGTTAGCCTATCTGTTAACTGCAATATACTTGAGAACATCATAGCAATATAGCGATTTTGTACGATGTACCGTTTTATTTCTTTTCAAAAAAATGAATTCGATTAAAATAAACTTTTAAAAAAATAATAAAGTAACAATAAGTAACATAGTATTTTAGTTTCTGTCTGGAAAATTCTGAAAGAAGTCAAGAAAGACTAGTTAATTTTCAAAAGTCTGGGAATTTCAATATTGTCATGATAAAGCGATCAAAAATTAATGCTTCATTTTCCGAATAAAAATTTGTAAAATTTTCCACGTTTTTCGAGTACAAATTTGCAATATTTTCCACTTTTTCAAGTACCAATTTCCAAAATTGTCCACGTTTTTCGAGTATTAATTTGCAAAACTTTCCACGTTTTTTGAGTAAATGTTTGCAACATTTTCTACGTTTTTGAGTAAAAATTTGCAAAATATTTCACGTTTTCCATGTACAAATTTCCAAAACTTTTTACATTTTCCAAGTACAAAATTGTCAATTAAAATTGTGCAAAATATTTTCCTGAGTCGAATTTGAAAAATATAAATTTTTGACATTGTCGTTGGTCAGGGAAAATATTTTAAAATCTGAAAAAGTTGGGGAAATTACATACTCAGAGAAGACAAACGTCCACCACGTTTAAGCAATTGTAGTATCATCTGTTCTACAAAGAACACCTGACGTCACTTAAGGTGGCGCACTTTAGTTTTTTAAAAAACGGCGTCAGATTCAAATCTAACGTCACAATGTTCTAGAAAGAACACCTGACATCCCTTATGGTAACGCCCTCTTGTTTTTAAAAAAAAACGGCGTCAAATTCAAATTTAACATTACAATATTCTAGAAAACAGCGTCACCACAATACGAAAAAGGCAACCCTTTGCCAAGGTGACAAACGAGAAAAACGAGAAAATAAATTAGAATTCAAAGGTGACAAACGAGAACACGAAAAAATAATGTAAGATACCGCCTGCACAAAAGTGCCCGAGTCAACAATTAAAGTCGATCTGCACCAACTGAATCAGGCCAGAAAAACGTCAGATGCTAAGTTGAACAAAACATGTTTGGGATCGATCAGTTGCCCAGAAAGCGACGAGAATACAAAGTCCCCTAAAATCCAACACCAGAAATCACACGAGTCAACAGAACTACAGTCCTTGACGTGCAGGGTTTCGTCTTCGATTGACAGAAGCCCTCGTGGTTGCCACCCTGGTTGATCGTGTGATGCGTTGTGTTAAATTTTGTGGGGCACTAAACGGCTGTAGGACGAATAATTGATCTCCTCCCAACCCGTAATCTGGCACTAGGTCTACTAGCTGGGTTATACCTTGGTACTATATTCGGGCAAGTGCCCACAGGCGCAGGGTGAATGGGCAGATGGAAGGCGACATTTCAAGATATATGTGACTTTATACCATCCTTACGAAGTCAGGCTATATAAGCAGGAGGTATAGTTCCCATGTCCTTAGCTAAGTTGCATCAAAGAGAATTTTGTGAGTTTTTGTTTGGTCTGTCCGATGTAGACACCGCTACAGTTGTTGCAATTAGTTTTGTACATGACCCCACTTTTCTTCAGTATAGGGACAGGGTCCTTCCTCAACAAAAGTAGGGTACTAAGCGTTAGGCTGCATATTGGGGCAAATTTGACTCCGCAATCTTTAGTAAGCCACTGTACGGTGTCAAACCATCTAGAGTCATACGGTATCCTTTTACATACTTGACCATCTTGGGTAGGGTGACTAGCAGAGGCTACGGGAGACGGAATGGCGGAGCGAAGATGCATTAATTTCCCGAGGACGTTAAGACAGAAACTACGTGGATAGTTGTTACGCTCTAAAATCGAGATAGTTTCCTTAATGATCTCATTCTGACAGTATCTGAGGTCAGTGAAATAGCCTACGTTAGGAGGGCCTCTACTACGTTTCTTTTAATTCTGATAGGATGTGCCGAAAGAAAGTCCAAATAACGCTCTGTGGTAAGGATTCCGTTTGACCTTTGACCCTGACATTCAAGAAAGGAAGGGATCCATATTCTTCCTGTTCCATAGTAAAACAAAGACGAGGGTCGTAGCTCTAGAGGGCATCTCTCAGCTCCAAAACTCTGGCCTTATTTGTGATAAAAAAACGTCATCTACATAACGTCGGTAAAGCTTCGATGCCGCGAGTATGGTGTCAAAGCATGAGAATTCCAGGTCCTCCATCACCAAGTTGGCGATTACCAAAAATGTGGGGGAATTCATCGCTATGCCAAACGTTTGTTGTAGGTTCTGTTGTTAAAGGTAAACCACGTGCTGTTCAGGCACAGCCGCAGTCTACGCATAAACTCTGAGTGTGTTATATCCCCTACTTTTCCGTGACTTACAATATCAGGCAAATGCTTCTCGATGACAGTTTCTACCTTTTCTAATGTCACGTTCGTATAAGGTGCCGTAACGTTGTAAGAAATTAACACGTCATCCTCATGTATGTCCCTTTCCCTGACTAGCTCAGCAAAATCCTGGAAATTTTTTAAATGCGATGGGAAGTGCCCCACTACGTCAGCCAAGATCCACAAGAAATAATTGGACAAAGCATAGGCGGGAACCCCGATAAACGGCACGACTGGTCTCATAGGCATGTTGGGTTTATGCGTCTTGAGCATACCATAACTCGTCACTTTATACGAACGTGCCACTAAAAAAGGTAAAAATGGTCATCGAGAAGCATTAACCTAAATTTGTAAGTCACGGAAAAGTAGGGAATATGCCGCACTTAAAGTTCATGCGTGGACTGCGGCTGTGCCTGAACAGCACATGGTTTACCTTTAACAACAGAACCTACAAACTAACGTTTGGCATGGCGATGGGTTTCCCCATATCTTCGGTAATCGCCAACTTGGTGATGAAGGACCTGAAATCCTCATGCTCTGACACCATAGTCACAGCACCTAAGCTTTATTGATGATTATGTAGATGACGGTTTTTCTATCACAAATAAGGCTAGAGTTTTGGAGCTGAGGAATGCCCTCCAGAGCAACCCCCTAGTCTTTGTTTTACTATTAAACAGGAAGAATATGGATCCCTACATTTCTTGAACATCAGGGTCAGAAGGTTAAACAGGGTCCTTACCAGAGTGCTATTCAGGAAACCCACCAATTGTCGGCGTTATTTGGACTTTTTTTCGGCACATGCTATCGGAATTAAAAGCAACATTGTCGAGGCCCTCCTAAAACAGGCTATATCACTGCACTCAGATACTAACCGTCGTAATGAGATCATTAAGGAGACTATCTCCGTTTTAGAGCGAAACAACTACCCGCGTAGTTTCTGTCTTTATCTCCTCAGGAAATTAATGCGTCTTCGCACCACCACCCCAACTCCCATAGCCTTTGCTGGTCACCCCACCCAAGATGGTCAAGTATGGATTGGGATACCGTATGACTAGATGGTTTGACACCGTACAGCAGCTTACTAAAGATTGTGGAATCAAATTTGCTTCAAAATGAAACCTAACGCTTAGTTCCCTACTTCCGTTGAGGAAGGACCCTGTCCCTATACTGGAGAAAAGTGGGGTCGTGTACAAAACTAATTGCAACAACTGTAGCAGTGTCTACATCAGACAGACTTAACAAAAAACTTACGAAACGAATGGGCCAGCATAAGAATAATATAAGAATTTGCAACACGATAGATAGCACCCTGGCTGTCTATGTATGGAATAATGCAGACCATTCTTTTAACTTAAGCAAACTAAAAATTTTAGCTAGGGACAGTGGAGCTAAGGGCCTGAGCATCAAAGAGAATTTCTATATTATCTCAGATGCAAGTGCTCTGAACTTAGCTAAGGACGTGGGAACTATCCCTCCTGCCTATATAGCCCAACTTCGTAAGGATGGTATGAAGACACCTCTTTCTTGAAATGTTGCCTTCCATCTGCCCATTCACCCTGTGCCTGAGGGCACTTGCCCGAATATAGTACCGATTTATAACCCAGGTAGAAAAGCTAGTGCCAAACCACGGGTTGGGAGGAGATCAATTATTCGTCCTACAGCCGTTAGTGCCCCACAAAATTTAAAACCACGCGTCACACGATCAGCCAGGGCGGCAACCACGAGGGCTTCTGTCAACCGAAGACAAAACCCTGTACGTGCCGCACATCAAGAACGGTAGTTCTGTTGACTCGTGTGATTTCTGGTATTGGATTTCGGGGGACTATGTATTCTCGTCGCTTCCTGGGCAACTAATCAATCCCAAGCATGTTTTGTTTGACTTGGCATCTGACGTTTTTTTGGCCTGATTTAGTTAGTGCAGATCGACTTTAATTGTTGACTCTGGCGATTTTGTACAGGCGGTATCTTAAATTATTTTCTCGTGTTTTCATTTGTCACCTTTGAATTCGAATTTATTTTCTCTTTTTTTTTGCACCTGGGCAAAGGGTGGCATTTTTCGTATTGTGGTGACGCCATTTTCAAGAATATTGTAATGTTAGATTTGAATTTGACGCCGTTTTTTTCTAAAAACGAGAGGGCGCCACCTTAAGGGACGTCAGGTGTTCTTTCTAAAACATTGTAACGTTAGATTTGAATTTGACGCCATTTAAAAAAAACGAGAGGGCGCTATCTTAAGTGACATCAGGTGTTCTTTGTAGAACGGATGATACTACAATTGCTTAAACATGGTGGACGTTTGTCTTCTCTGAGTTTATTTGTTTTTAAAGCACCTACCTTACAATTAACGTTAAATTTAAATTTTGGATGTTGTATTATTTTAGGCTTGCATAAACGTCGCCTTTTTATAAATGTACATGGTCGTGTGTTTGTGACTTTGATTGATTCTGTACCGACCACTTGATGATGGATATTGTTACCCCTATTGGTCTTAGGACTCAGTCTCACGCACCGGACCGCATTCCCGGGACTCCGGGCGCACGTCCTAGACGGAACCCACCAAGAAATGCCAGACTGCAGCAATACTTTCCTTAAAAGTAAAGGCACTTGGGAAGTCTGTTGGTTATGATCCTTGTAATGCATTGGCTCACGGCCATTTACATAACCTAAACTTTAAGGGTTGAGAGGTTACCGTACTAAATTCGGATTTGGGTATTTGGGCTTTGATCTTCCCCAGATGTTGAGTTTAGGGTTGAGAAGTTACAGTAGTTTAATTTTAGTTTCAGTATTTGGGCTTCAAGTTTTCATTGTTTTTGAATTCTCCTGTCGTTTCCAATTTAATTTTTGGACTTCCGATATCAATTGGTCTTTGATGGAAAATAAATTAAATTTTCAGGCTCCATTGATAATGGAACTCTGGAACAGAAGGCGACATAGTGGGTTTCCACTTATTTAAAATTTCGTTTGTAAAGAGCACGTGTCTACATGAAGGCACTACAATGATTGAATAGGATAAACGATGTAGATTTTGGTTGAGAAATTTGATGATGATGATGATGTGACAATGGTTTGATGTAAGGATATCTAGAGGAGGTATGTTTTTTGGTTCACTGACACTTTTTCCATAACAATATTCCCCCAGAGTTTTTTTTTCGGACAGTTTTTCCCAACAATTTTTCTCGAGGACATTTGTCCCTGACCATAATTTTACTCCAGACATTGTTTCCTCGTATTATTTTCCCAAGTACACATCTTTCAATGGTTTTATCTCCCCAGACATTTTTTCACCAGTAACTTTTTCCCCAACAATACTTCCCCGGAGCTTCTTACCTGGACTTGTTTTCCCTAACATTTCCTTTCCAGGACAATTGTTCCCATCAATAATTTCACACTGGACACTGCCCCCTAAACATTTTTCCTTCCAAAAATTATTCCTAAGGCCATATTTGTACAGGAGAATTTGTTAATGATAATTGACCAGGGCAATCTAAATAATTTGAAATGGGAGCTTTGCTTTTTAAGTATTTTACTTATTTTTCCCAAGGCAATTTCTTCCCTGGATTTTTTTCTCTCACAATTTTTTGCCCAAGGTCTTATAGTTACAAAGGTATAAAAACAAATATCAGCAGGATATATTTCGAGATTGTGCCCTGTGAATTCAACAAATTGTTGGGAATTAAGGCAAGATGATTTTAATTGATTACCTCAGAGGCATAGCACACAATTTAAAGTGCTAATTGTTGATGCTGTTGATTATGATGTTGGTGCTTATTTGACCTTGACAAATAAAAATTGGAATACTTGAAAGGATTGACGTGTTATTTCTAATGAGCATACTTAATTAATGTATTCAGAAAATGTAAGAACAAATGTAGGGGTAAATATCACCTTGGGAAAAAAAGGTAAGGGAAATTATCACCTTGGGAAAAATTGTAGGGGAACAAAACCTCCCCCCGCAAAAAAATGTGGCGGAAATACTGTCCTTGGAAAAAAATACTGAAAATAAAACTGTCCAGGGAACAAGTGTTGAGGAAAAATTGTCCACGGGGAGAAATGTCTGGGAGAAAAATGTTCGGGGAAACAAAGTAGCCGAAAAAAATATACTGGTAAAAACATGTCCGGGAAATAATGTCCGGGGGAAAAGTGTTGAAGAAAATATGTCAGTGAACCATGTTTTTTTCATGATTTTTTGCTGGTTTCTTATCTGTCACGATTTATAACTGGGAAGTCAACCAGTTTATCGAGTTGGTTTAATAGTTTAGTCATAACCCTCACCCTACCGCATCTTTTGTTGATTTGAATTGTGGCCTCACCATAATGATTTTTTAACGATTTGTTTTTTAACTTCTCTAACTTATTGCTAACTTCTAGTATAACCTTAGTGAGGCTGGCACACAGCCGAACGTTTGATAGGTCGAACAAAGCATGATTATCAGTTGTTGATATTTTTTAATATGTTTAATATTTTTAATATTATGAATGATGTATCATAGCCTGCTGCATACTAGGGCTATGCAGCTTGTGTATCATGGTATGTGAGTATTCCTGTTCTAATGTCGGAACTTTGTGTTCTTATTTTTAATTGTATAAGCTTAAATATAGGCACATGGTGCCGAAACCTCGCTCTTAAAAATAGCAATTTGGTCAAGGATTTGATTTTATGATTATTTATATAACCGACCAAGTAATGATGTTAACTTTTATTGATGTAAACTTACAACATGTTTAAATAATTCCGAGTGAAAGTTTGTAAAATTCGCTATGTTTTTTGAGCACAAAACTCTCCCTATTTTTTATTTACAAATTTTAAAAATTTTCTTTTTCTAATTTTGTAAACCTGGCAAACTATTGAATATTTTCCTATGTGAGTTTTGCAAATACATGTGAACCTATCTTTCAACTATAGGCTACAGGGCGTTTTTTAACTCATGGTAAAAACTCAAACTGGTGTTAGAGTGAACTAAGATAAACATTTTTCAGTATAGAACCTAGGGTCCAAAGGTCACTATTAAAAAGTAACATGGAATTAACGTTAGCACAGAATGGTTAACATTGAATTTATGTTTCACAGCAAATGCTCAACGTTTCACCATTACAATTAACGCAAGCCTTACATTCCCCCAGCAACTACGATTCTGGCCACAAGATCTTCTTGTGGGTCCACTGGATTCTCATACACTACGTTCTTCATTTGTCCCCATAGGAAAAAATCCAGGCATGACAAATCTGGAGACCCCTAGGGGCCAAGCAACAGGCCCACCTCTGCTAATCCTTTGCATTCCAAAAGTAGCATCAAGATAATGCCGCACATCCCTTCCGCAATAAGCAGGGGCCCCATCATGTTGGAATCACATGGCATTACGAATTGCCAAAGGGATAGCTTTCAAACGTTGTGGCAACTGTTCCTCCAAAAAGATGTGGCATGATTGGCCATTAAGTCGTGGAGAAAGCAGACCTTGTAACTTTTTAACAGTGACCTTTGGACCCTAGGTTTTATGCTCAAAAATGTTTACCATAGTTCACTCTAACACTAGTTTGTGTTTGTACCTTAAATTTGTGAAAAAAATTACAATATTTTGAAAACTTTGAATTTTCGGCAATTTTTCAAAATAAAATATTCAATGTTTTATAAACTTTATCATTTACTCGCAGAAATTTTAAAAAAAATTACCAGGAAATTTTTTTTTTTAAATTTGTCAGCAGAAAATTTACCAACAAAATATTTAAAAAGTGTAGCAAATTTGTGCTTGGAAAATTTACCTTACGATAAGGTTAGAATTTTTAAAAAAATGTACTGGAACAACGTAAAAAAATGAGCAAATATGCACTAGGAAAACGTTAACATTTTTGTAGTGGTAAATTTGTAGTTTAAAAACCTTGAAAGTTTACTTGCTATTGTAAAAAATATTAGACGTTAAAAGTTTTGTGCATTTGTACAAGGAAAATGTATAAAAGTTTAAAAATTTATACTCCAAAAACGTTTAAAATTGGCAAATTTGTACACGGAAAACGTTAAGAAATTTGCCAATTGGTTTATAGAAAACGTTGAAAATGTCGCAAATTTGCATTCGGAAAACCTTAAAAAATTTAAACATCAAGATAGCAAAAAACCTGTTAAAAGGACCTTAGGCAATTTTTAATTCTTTAGGTCGGCCAGAATGGAGTCATCATATGCCGAGTCGCCCATAAGGGTAAACTGCCATTTCGACAATTGTAAAAAAAGATATAAGGGACCTGGAAGGGATATGAGCTTGTATGAGCCTTGTTAAACATGAAAAAAGCCTTGAGCAAAGATTACCAAGATTACCCTGTGAAATATCAGCGCCATCTTTTAAGAAAAGGCAATTTTTAAAGTAGTAAACCCACCTTCTTAAAAGGTTGGAAATCTTAAAAATTAATATTATGAAAACTTTAAAATATTGTGCAAATTCGTTTAAGAATACTGTTGACAATTGTCTTGGGACAATTGTCCCCGAAAAGTGTTAGTTTTTTCCTTGCAATAGCCAACATATTTACAAATCTGTACCCGAAAGCAGTTGAACATTTTTATAATTTGTTTAAGAAAATATTGGAAACTAAATGTTTATCTTACGAAAATTTTGCAGTATTTTTTAACAATGTTAAACTTTTACTCCAAAAAAGTTGAAAATGTTAAAAATTTGTGCTGAAAAAGCTTAGAAACCTAGCAAATTAATATTATGATAAGTTTGAAATTTTTTCAAATTTGTCCTGGAAAACAGTTGAAATTTTTCTTTACAATATCTTAAAAATTTTACAAATCAATATTATGGAAATATTGGGAATACTTTTACTTTATGGGAGATCGCCGTTAACGCGAAGGGTTCGTTTTTGGGGATTGTAAATGGATATATTCTAGAAGAACATACCGATTTAAGGCGTCGACACAAAGAAAGTAAGACGTAAGATTTATCCGTTTAAAAGTTTTGGCTTTTTAAATGTGCAAATAGTGCATATGCCGTCGTGTTTTAATGATCGGTTTCCGAGTTCGAGATTTACCAAACTCAAATTGTCACATTTAAAAAAAATATTCATGCAATTTTTAAATTTAAAAAAAAAACATGTTAATATTTAAGTGTCTTTTGTAAATTTAACAAAAACAATTTATCAGCGTCAAATTTGCCTAATATTTTAATTTCTCACGCTGTCACGCTGGGGGAACCCTGAATTTTTGTTTTTAAAAGAAAATTATTAACCCTTTTATTAATATTAATAACATTTAGATTTTTTTGCAAATTTATGATTTCCACATGAATCATTCTATAAGTTACTCTATACCATAAAATATGGCAAATGTATTAAAAGTGTAAGTAAATAGTTGTTTACGACACTGGTAAATGCACATTGTTTAGTGTTATGATGTCCTATATTTCCTAAAAATTGTCCTATATTTGTCCTATTTTTTGGGAAAATATGTCCCATAAATCCTATATATCGTCAAGCTTAAAAGTGGCTGGGATACCTGTTATAGTAAGTAGTTGTTGAAAAACGTAATACACGAAGCAGAAATGATGCCTATGTATTTGGATCTGATATTTGAAAAGAAATTTGGTTTTTTGTTCAACTTATTTATGTAAATTTTTTAAAAAAAATTTATCACGCAGCTTTTAATTCTGATGTTTTTTTTTTAACTTCTCTAACTAGCAATAGCAAATTTGTTATTTTTTAATTTTTAATTTTCAAATTTCAAATAAAATGAAAAACTGCAGCTATGAAACTTCCTTACGTTTGCGTAAAGCATTTCTACCAATATAAGTCACCCTTTGATTACAAAATAAGTGAATTACATATTAAGATGGTGGTACATTCATTATTTTTTAACATTTCAACCCTAAATCAGCCATTCAAAATACCAAAATTACACATTTTAAACGACGTCATACAGATGAGGTGCATTTAGTTTTCGAGTAAAGTTGTCATAGAGATAACAAGATAAACTTTAGCATACATGTAGTAAGTACTCAAAATTCTTAAGTTTCTGAAAGCTGGTTTAATTTTAAGCCACAAGTCAGATGATCTCAGAAAGACAACAAAATGCATATGAAAGTAGATGGTATTAGGACGAAATTAGTCATTAGTAAGTTTATTAATTCTGGACCCTTTTCATTCTCTCCGTATTCATGTATGGGGATACATTTCCTTACCTGAGCAGCTCTAGATTTTGACCGCTACAAAACGAGTGTTAATCATACATAAAGATGACTTTGTTTTATGAGCTGCTTTTGCAACTCGCAAGGACTATCTCTGCTTGAGTGGACACGACTATAAAGCAGTCTGATGTGGAGTTTAGGGTATCGAAAACAAGGGTTGCCTTTAAGCAATTAATGTTGTCACAACTCGAAACTAATGTATCTGTAAGCCGCGATTTTAACGCCACCAATAAATCACCCCCTTGTATAAAAGCATTAGACTTAAAATTAACTTTCCTGAGATGCAATCGCGCTTACCCATCAAAAGAAGCGAAAAGGTGTTGCTTGGCAGGATAGATTTATTTATAAAACATTTTAGCGTGTAAATAAGTTTAGGCGAGATTCATAATTCCTGTGCATTAACAATCACTCGTAATAGCGTAACACGCTCGTGCTATAGGGCGCAGTTTAAATAGCTGTTTAAATCAGAGACTTCGAGCAGCCTCATCAATCAGGGTGGTCAAACGACCAAAAGATGAGCACTCAAATTGGAATTTATAGGGCTTCACTTTAACTCACAAACAACAGCAAGAAATCTTAAGTTCAGTTCAACTCCACTTAACGCATGATCCATTCGACTTCTCGTGGTCCGCTACTGTATGTTCAAAGCACGCCGCTAGTTTGGCTTTGCAAAAAATGAGTTGAAATCGAGCGTTAAACAAAGCGTGATGCACTGTCACACTTTGCGCTCAAAAAGGTGTTGATTGTCGAGATTCAGCAATGTCCGGCTTTCACTCGACGCCTCCAATTCCAATGCGACACAAAACTCATCATGGAAAAACTAGCACAAAATTATTCACTTTGTTAATATTAAGGGCGGCCATACAACTGCTCGCCAGATGCAAAAATCGTTCCACAGATCACGCCCGGAACTTTGAGTTGTTGGCCCCAAGCAGACACGACCAGCGTGGCCTGCCGCTCAAGCGAGAGTGATCAGACTTGATGTCCGTTCGTTTTCAGGTGGAGTTGGGTAACCCCCGTACAGTGGCGTAACTCGAAACATTTTCTAGGGGGGGGGCCGACCCGGGCCACGGCTACCAAACCCTGCCAACTTCAAATATTTTCACCTTTAAGTTTTTTCAGTGTTTT
>JAQGBX010003596.1:0-16998 GCA_034698745.1 Megaphyllum sjaelandicum | reverse complement strand
GCGATAGTACAGGAGGTGTAAAGTCCAGGAACAGACAAGCGCCGGACCCGCAATAGCCGCCTGCCTTTAATAATCGCTAGGGGGGTTCCTCAGAATTTGCAAATAAGCGCCTTAATTCCGTATTTACGGTATTTAACTGTCAATACTGAAAACAGCTTATGAGCTTATAATTGGTTTACTCCTTGAAAAAAAACATTGTTAAACAGAGACGCAGCAGATAAAAGAAACTATTTAGCACAAGCACCTTTTAAATGCAATTACCTGTGCATTCGAATAATATATCGCCGGACTCAGTGTTCCAAACATACGAGCGGTCGTCTTCTCCTCCTGATACCGCAACTTGGCCAGTGGTAGGTTCCAAATCACAACAGAAGACAGACCCTAAAGAATACAGTGAACAGTTATGGCATGAAAACCGGAAATGTAATAAGCAAACTGTTACATTAAATATAGCGAATATTTTTAAACATACCAGTGTGCTTATTAAAAACTACATCTGCATCATCAACAATAGATTCCATTAGATCATCGATATCTTCATCATCCATTTGATCGCCAACAGCACCTGCATGTCCTTCATCCTCGTCGTCTTCATCATCGACATTTCCTGACAATGATAAATAAAAGCTCACATTGATGGAGAAAAATCATCAATCAAGAGAAATTGATGCTCACTCATCGCATATTTGGCAAGAGGTATCAAGGGCTAGATAAATATCACACTCTCAACTGTTTGAACATAAAATTTGCAAATGTACACTGATTGATATGAGACTTACATGTATCTTGTCATTTCTATTTCGACAAAATGCCTCGGAACAGCACGATAATCTTTAGGTAGCACTAATTTTAAACCAACACACGACCAAGAAACAGAAGTTTAATTTTGTGTGCAACGTTTCGACGCCATGCGTCTTTATTCAAGCCCTGACAATTACAAGTTAAACACTTGCATGTCTCAGGATGTTACTCCTGGGACACCTGTATGACCTCCACTCTCACTTGCAAATCTCAGGATGTTACTCCTGGGACACCTGTATGACCTCCACTCTCAGCAATCTACAGCTTCCCCCCTCTCTGTTCGAAGGGAAGAACATAGGCTCCACCTTCTTTTCAGCATCTTTCACTCTCTCACCATCCTGGACAAAAGTCACTTTCTCCCAAACCCCCACTTCTCCGGCCGGTGCGACCATCCTCTCAAAGTACGCCTTTACTCTCCCAAATACGATTTCTATAAATTCTCTTTCTTCCCTCCCACGATCCCATCCTGGAACAACCTCCCTTGTTCCAGGCTCCTTCCCTCGAATCTTTCAGATCTCGCCTTACTGCTATTCGCCCCATACAGGCGTGTGACAACAAAAATCATGCTGACAACCCACCTCTGTCTCTCTCTGGGACTCTAAATCACCATAAGGCCTCGGCACGGTGATAAACTACTAAACTAAACTAAAATCAACCTCTGTGGCTGACTCTGGAGGGTACAAAGTGCACTCGTTCACAAAGTATTGCTGAAGAACTTTGATGTGCACATTAAGGTTATAAACCTTTTGCACTGCCATAGTACTCTTGTGCACACATGAAATTTTATAGCTACAGTCTTTTGTCTTCAAGCAAGATGTTTGCTGGTGTCTTCTTTGTCTTAAAATTGATGAGTTTGTGTAGGCTTTTGCACTCTATTCCCATGACTTAAGACACTCAACCTTTTCTTCACACTTATGACTTCATACCCATAGATCATATCGTACCCTTTAGCTAATCAGAGATGACCTAACACATGGTGGCCTGTGGCACTTTACTTTTTGGTCTTCAACAACATGTATCAGGGGCTTTGGATATGTAAGTTACTGAATCAACCTTAGCCTATAAAGCCTGAGCTTATTGTAGTTAGGCTTCAGAAACATGCTAGTGTCTATGCGAGGATACATGTAGGCCCTACACTGTAGGCCTACCTTGCCAATTTTGCCATTTTGAAATTAGTTATTTTCTCTCTATTCCCCATCTCCTGCTTAATTTTGTGACATCGACGTAAACAGCATTAATTATCACTGCTGATTCTCACGTGATTAGGTGAACTTAATTACTAATTCAAAGTTCTAATATTGTAGCTATAATCTCAGAATTGTTTTTTACTAATTTCAAAGTTAGTCACTTGTGACGACTCTTATTTCTTATGCTTCCATAAAGGACCTGAATGTAGTTCTAAAAATTTCTATATTAAACTGTGGAAGATTGAGCAAATCTGAAAGTTCACTCAAGCTGGTCCTTGATGGTAACAATGGTCTTTATTGCATCACTAACAATGTGTTGACGCCATACTCCAACTGGAGGCCATTAGAGGAAGCCAATCTTGATGGATGATTGGAACAGAAAAAACACCAGAATTTGGCCGATTATATATGTGAATATTTCGTTTTAATAGTTTAGTCATTCAACCCTACTAAACTTAACCAGGAAAACGTTAAGTTGTAATTATGATTTTGACATTTATTGGCCTATATAGTTAATAATAAAGAAGGTAGAATAAATCTTAACCATTGAAACTATTTAAACCGAGTTTTGTTTTAATATAAAAAGAAGTGTGTATTGCCAAGATGCATGAGGATGGTAGGCCTAAGCAATAATGTAGTTTGTAAATGTTCATGTTATTATTACGATGATATTCCTTATTATTGTTCACAATTGTTTCTGGTAAAGATATCTAAATGATGACTAAATAATGCAAATGTGTTTGTTCAAGTATTTCATATGATTATTCGGGACCATATTGTAAGAAACATCCAATGTAGGTCTTAAACTATAGTATTTAAATGTTCATTTGTCATCTTATTGTAGACGTATTCCCAGTCAACTTTGATGGAGCCAAAATCATGGTTAACAAGGGCCTTAGCAACCATTTTCAAATTAGTCACACTCTTAACATGAGCTCCGTATCAGCATCTGGCTACAGGTTTGGTGCTACATATGTTGGAACGAAGCAATACAGTCCAAATGAGGCAAGTCGCTTTACATATGCTACATCATATTGATTAAAATGGTCTCTTTTTTTCCATTTTAAGTCATATAAGCATTTACATTCATCACCATAAACCGTTTTTTATAGGCATTTCCAGTTCTTATAGGTGATATTGACCCTAGTGGAAATTTGAGTGCAAGCATTATTCATCAATTTAATCAGTCTGTCAAGTGTAAATTTGCTGCTCAGGTTAGCATGCAGATGACATTGTTTTTGTTCTATTCTTGCAACATTTTTTCAACATTTTCTGTTTAGACATTTTTTGAAGATAGTTTTAAGCATAATATTAATTTAAATTTTGATCATTTTTATATATAAGTAACAATAGAAAATAGCTCTTAGTTTGGAATTGCACATTTTCAAACTCCTCATTATAAAGAGCTATTTAATGATCACAACATGCTGTTGAGCTAAAGGAAAGTTTTTAAATTATTTTAAAAATATGAAATTCTAAGTTATTTCCTTCATTATTCATTGTAAAAAAAAGGTATCAGGAAATACTAATTTAAACTTTCTTCAAAAAACTTCTATAGAAAATAAACCATTAGGACACCCTTTTAAAAACCTTTCATGCTAACTTTTTAGGCACAAAACTCGAAGTTTCTTGCATTTCAACTGGCTACTGATTACCGGGGCAGGGATTTCAATGCATCTATAACAGTAGTCAATCCCGATATTTTTAATGAATCTGGGGTTTTGCTCACCCAGTATCTACAAAATGTGACTACAAACTTGGCAATGGGTGCGGAATTGGTTTATCAGTATGGAGCTCAAGTTCCTGGAAGTGAAATGGCTGTGGTCTCTTTAGCCAGCCGATATATTGGTAGGTAATTTTTTTTTCATTTACGACGACAAGCTGTTTTTAAAACTATTAATCTTAATCAAGAAATTCTCGCAGAACTGTAAAAGAACTCTTAAAATGAAAGAAGTTAAACAAAAATTGCAATTATGTAAGTTATTAAAGTGTACAAATAATGTTTCCTTTTTGTTGAGACATTTGTAAATGTTTGTACAAATAATATAGTGGAATTACGATATGTGACAAAATTATCAAGTATAAAGGATTCTTGCCAATTGAAAATTGAATATGCTCCATGTTAACACTAGAATCCTACTTATTGAAATTAACATCAATTTGGGTTGGGTCATATATATAAATATATATAGAAGAGTTTCTTGTATTAAATACACCAGTTTGACTATTGTGAAATTTACACAAATCTTGGATCAATGTTCAGAAAAAGTTATTTTTATTGATGTGATGTTTATTTATGTATGGTAATTTAAATGTTACTTACACTTACATCGTTACGTACGATGTTTCTTCAAAACGAATTATTTTTAAATAGTTTTTCTAACATCCATTCAATGGAAGGATTTGGATAACAACGACTTTTTCATTGGGGACAAATAATTGAGATTGAATGGTTTATTTACAGGAAGCAACTATACTTTAAGCGGGACAGTGGGATCAGCTGGAGTGCATGCCTGCTATTATCACAAGGCAAGTGATCAGCTCCAGCTGGGAGTGGAAGTGGACACAAACCTTCGTATGCAAGAAAGCGTTGCTTCCATTGGGTACCAAATTGACCTTCCAAAGGCAAATTTGGTCTTCCGAGGTAAAATTCAAATTTGGGGCTTTTTAGGTGTAGAGAGAGTCTGGCTAATGCTTATAAGCTTTCTTTCCTTTCTTAGGAATGCTAGACAGTAACTGGACTGTTGGGGCTGTCTTGGAAAAGAGACTGCATCCTTTGCCTTTTACATTTGCCTTGAGCGGCCTACTAAATCACACAAAGAACCAATGTAGATTTGGAATAGGTCTAATTATTGGTTAATGTTTGAGCAGTTAGCATTTTTTATCTTTTGGTTTCCAATTGTGACAGGTAATTTTCCACGCTCAAAAGTAAAGAAAAACAACATAAGAGCCTAGAAAAAACGGCTTTGCATTTTATAGCGAGTAGTGAACTAGTAAAATTAATTGAAGGCAAGTCAACATTTTGTTGACCCCGGAATTTGTGCACCACAAGTTTCTGGATAAAATGTATCCATTTTTAAAATTGTTTAAAATCAATTTTGGTGTCATCAATGAATTCAAAACAAGCAAAATGTTGAAAGAAGAATACATCTTCTTGTGTTTTGAATGCTTGATCTGATTAAGAAGCTGCAGAGTGGTGTCTCGATTTTTCGCCAATTATTCATTGGGAAAATCGGACAACTTCTGCTCCTAACCTTTTAGGCTTTAAAATCGAGGGATCGGTAATATTTGAAAAAAAAAGGTCTGCATTGTGTCGCATCTCTAACGTCATTTCTAATAGTGTTTGCTAAAGGTCACGCAAGCAGTATGTGAATTAGAATTCGTTGAAAGTCCATTATCCAATCGTCTATCAGCCAAACTTTTGTACATGTATATAGATTATGTATATTAGTCATACATTTAGATAATCCAGAAATGTTAATGCCTTCTTGACTTAACTCAAGGGCCCTGTCAGGAGAAAGTAATTATTCTATTATGCTTCTTAAAAATAAGCGTGACAAAAATTGAAAACATGAAAGTAAATTTTTCTATAATATCACTTTTTGTTCGTTGTATATTCAATTCAACTCAACTCAGTACCCTATGGCCAGTAAACAAATGCCATATGGTATTCCATATTTTATCTTACTGCTCTTCCATTTACTCAGTTCTGCTGCATTTATTTTCGAAATTACAGTGTTTGCAAAAGTAATATTGGCCCAAACACTTGCACAGCTGCACATTACTGTCAAATTTATCCTGATACTTCTAACCTTTTCTTACTAGTCCCTCATCTTTTCAAATATGTTCATTTGTTGTCGATCAATTTTTAAATTATTTTAAAGTAGATAAAATAAAGTATTAAGCGGCCAAACGGAACCTTTATATGCAGAAACATAAATTTTACTCGGATAGACAGTATATTATTTCCAAAGCATATCTTTAGGGTTCATCTTGGAGGGGATATCTACCAGTGATCCTGTGTTTATGGGAATACATGTATCTTAAAGATAATGTTTGGCGCATAAATTCAAATATTGTTAAGAAAATTTGTTGCCTATAGATAATGAATATAAATAACTAGCAAACGTGAATCGATATCATGTGAATAAATTCTCCTCGCATTAATTTTAAAATTAAGAATTCACTGAATTTTATAAAAGCGCCATATCTTAAGATCAATACATGATTTTCTTATATTTACTGTAATGCCTGAAATTATCTTTGACGTAATTCCCATAGTTGGAGAATTCATTAATGCACTGGTTGTCTTCATCCTGTACTTGTACAGTATTTAGTTGGTCAGTCTTATCTCGTTAGTCTATGCTGACGTGATTTTTAATTGTCTTTTCTAAGAAATAATATTGTTCACTCACTGTGTAATTGTGCCGCTTGTACAATTACACATGTACAGCTACATGTAAATTAAATTAGGCTTCATATTAAAAATTTTAGGGAAAAAAATGCTGCACAATATAATAATATAAAAAAATTGCATGGACAGTGTAAATAACTGATGTGTAATACATGTACACGTATGTGTGAGGCATAAAATTTAATGGGGGGTTCGTTCATGTGATGCTGTCATGTGAAGTTCTCGCCAAATATAACCGCCAGTGTAAACACTGTGGTGTAAATGTGCGTATGTACATGTACTGTATATTTGTCGGGAACGTAAAATGACAACAACGCAGCGCTGTATCCTCGAAAACCTAGCTGGACAAATGTCAATTCGACATTGCAAATGTCGGAACAAATAATTCAGCATGGTATGTTTACTATTTTGCCAGAAAACTTTCCATTAAAAAAGTCCCATTAAAAGATTGAAATATCGGTTAAGCAGACGAATTTATCAGACATTTTCTCCACTTTCCATTTTACCATCGTCTGCTCTTTGCCTCTTCAGTAAAAATGGCCGCAGTTTTGCAAAGTTGTTTGCGGAGAGGAACATCAGTGGCCGCAAATCTTAGTAGAGTTTCTTTTGCAGCTAACGGCGGTGCGTTTTATGAAACAAGGTAGGTTCCAACGTAGAGCATATGCAACGAAAATCTTGAGTTGGATGTTTATAAATGCATTTGCAGTAGTTTAGTTCAGTACATGTACATGTATGTGATCGATGGAGCACATACACTGTTCAATCACCTGGACCATTTGTGTGGTTATATTCCAGGTTATATTATACCCTGTCGTTGCATTACTATTAAAGGTAAATTTTGTTTAATTATTGCATTCTTAGGCGAGGTGCTAAAAAATGGTACCCCGATGCAGAATGGATGAAGTCCTTTCATGGCCCATTTCTGCTTCCTGAAGGGATGACTACGGACATCAATTGGCCAGTAATTCCTTGGAATGGTGAGATCTTGTAGATACATTTTTTCGTTGAGTATTTTAACAAATGCAGGCATATTGTAAACATTCTAATATCAGGGCTTATAATCTCATGCATATAGACGGAATTTTTTTTCCAGAATTGAAAGATTGACTTTTTTTAGGGTAAGATCGAACGTTGAACTCTTAAAAACAGCAATAGCAGTGGAGCTCTGTGATTGATTTGATCAATTGCAGAGACTATTGTAGAATTAAAGGGGAAATTGTTGGTTTGAGCTGCAACAGCATAAAATTCACAACATTGCCTGTACATATACAATACAATATTTATTCACGAAGATCACAGTAAAGTGACGTATGAATACAGAAGTTATCCGTGTTAAAGAATAATGATAGGTTGATAATGATTTGATCTTTCATAAATAAAAAATAATAGGTAGAGAAAAAAAAGTAAACAGTTTAGTGTCATCTTGGGTGGTTAGTCTCAGTCAGGTCGAGGTAGATGCCACAGGCTGTTGACTTTCGGAACGACCTCGTTGTGCTCATCCAGGCTGTACATAGGGTTAAGGATTAGGAAGCAGCGAAGTTTGTACTTGAAGCTGGCATAAGAGACATTAATTCGGCAAACTGCTGGAATCGAGTTGTACGTAGAGCTTGATGCCACAGCATTCAGCGGATTTGAAGTATTTAGGCGATTTGCCATGCCCTAGGTGGACATTTAAGCCTTCAAACCTGAATGAAATTCAGTAGTAATTGTCACAAACATTCCCGTCCAACTGGTCCAAAGTGCGTCCATGCTTTAGCATGTGCAGCATTTAATATTTCAGATGGTTTGTGCCCAAATTTTGATTCAAATTAACCCTATTACAGGCATAAACCCTTCATTATGTAGCTTCACTTAATATTGTAGGTAGATTCACATATACGTATATTCTGAAAGTTACCCCATTAATCTATTTGCACATGTTTGCTCTGCACTTTACGTAGATTTTCGGTTTAATGTCACCATGGGTGAACTACTTCGTCAATGATATGACGCCAATTACATATATGATTTCAACCTCATCATTTGACTACTTTCCAATTACTGGAATTTTCATTAAAACCCTAAGTTTTATTTCAAATCTTTCTTCTATCATGCCAAGTAATAAAGAAAGTTATTTGAAATGTTTGTGACAAAAATAGTTGATAAAAGATAAACGTGCAGTTTTCAATATTCATAATAGCTAAGGTTCCACCTGTGGAGCGCAATGTGCGAAATGTCACAATTAATTTTGGGCCTCAGCATCCAGCTGCTCATGGAGTCCTACGCTTGGTTTTGGAACTAAGTGGAGAGGTTCGTTGCCTATTTCAATGCAAATGTAATATTGCAAAGAATGGTGTGGTGTGGTGTGTTTTTTCAGAATACTAAGAATAGTACATTTTCCTTTAGCAAGTAGCACGATGTGATCCTCACATTGGGCTTCTGCATCGGGGCACTGAAAAGCTGATTGAATATAAAAACTACATCCAGGCACTTCCTTATTTTGATCGACTCGATTATGTCTCCATGATGTGCAATGAGCAGTGTTATTCATTAGCAGTGGAGAAGTTGTTGAATATAGAAATCCCTTTACGTGCTAAGTATATTCGAGGTACGTTTTATTTGACATGATTCCATTTATTTTTCAATAGCGACTTTTCTTCAGAGCATATAGCAAACTGATAAATTTGGAATTTGATTAAGTTTAAATTTTGTAAGCTTCACCAATTTCTCTTTGAACATTCGTCTTTTTAAGTATATTTTTTTATAAGGCTTACACTCACTTCGCAGTTAACATTACTTTGTAAATAAAGCACCTTAGACCTGTACAAAGTTTAGCAGGATTTATCTCTTAGTTATGTTTGCGGAAATCACTCGCATTCTGAATCACATTATGGCTGTTGGCACTCATGCTTTGGACATAGGAGCTATAACACCTTTCTTCTGGCTTTTTGAGGAAAGAGAAAAGGTATTAATGTTTTATTTATTTATAGTTTCAGTTTGGCCCCATTAATTGTGGTTATCACATTCATCTTTACTTTATTACAGATGATGGAGTTTTACGAAAGGGCCTCTGGTGCCAGAATGCACGCAGCTTACATCAGGCCTGGTGGTGTCAGTCAGGTAATTAAGTTTGCATTTAATTTGTGAAGAACATTGAGTGTTGATTTTAGCATGGTAGCTGACTGCATAATTATTTCTTGGGTTCTAGGATTTGCCATTAGGACTCATGGATGATATCTTTGAATTCATTGATAAATTTGGCGAGCGTCTTGATGAAATAGATGACCTTTTAACCTCCAATCGCATATGGGTTCAAAGAACTGAAGACATAGGCATTGTATCTGCTGAAGATGCACTTAATTTAGGATTCAGGTTTCTTGTATCTTTATAACTTTAGTTGAATCTGATTTAGCTGCTAATGCGCTTTATCCTTTGCAATTTTAATGGTAGACCTGTTAAAATCAATTGGTTCAATTGTCAAATATGATATAATCTATGAATACATAATTGGTAACTTGAGTAGAATTTGGAGTAGTTTGAAAATAATCTTTAATATTATGTGAAGGCATAAAGTCCTTGGGTATCAATTTCTCTTAATTTACTAATTTTGGTTAAATAAAAGAATTTAAATGCAAATTTACTTTACTAACAATTATACCTTTAAATTCATTAACCCTTTCAGCCATAGCGAACACATTTGCCACAATTAAGCTTGTTCTCTATAGCATCACTGATACATTTAAGAATTTCATGGAGATGCCATCTATTGCCAAATCTAACGTTGAAAGAAAAATTTTTGAGGATTCTGAGAAAAAAATTAATTTTTCTTTAAATTTTCCAGAATCAAAATGGAAACTTAGCAAAAATTTGTAGTCTTCATTTCATTTTTTTCTGTTGTTATAAATTTGATAAAACTTCTAAGAGTTGTCCAGAAATTTCTGTATTTATTGCAATTTGAAAATAATGGCTATTTTTTAAATGCATTAATGGAGCAATGATAACAGATGTGTTAGACGCCATCGATTGTAGTGTAAAACTGGCAAAGTGCCATTCCATGTATATATTAGAGGGTTTTATCTACTTACAGTGGCGTGATGCTGCGAGGATCTGGCATAAAGTGGGATCTTCGGAAAACCCAGCCGTATGATGCCTATGATATGGTCGAATTTGATGTTCCAGTAGGGATCAAGGGTGATTGCTATGATAGGTAGATACCAAGTTATGATTCATTACTTATGTTTTTAACGAGTCACATCAATACTAAAGTGAATTTTGTGGTCAGATACTTGATCCGTATGGAGGAGATGCGACAGAGCTTGAAAATCATACATCAATGCCTAAATAAGATGCCAGCTGGTGAAATCAAAGTGGATGATCATAAAATCAGCCCACCCAAACGGGCTGATATGAAGGTTGGTTATCTTTTTCTAAATGTTAAGCCAGCCAGAGCGCTGCATTTTTGTGTTATGCAGTTCTCGCTGATGCATTTTTTTGGAATTCTTAAATATTTTTGTGAAATCAAAAATGAAGATTCAAGAAGAATGGTCACATTAATTACCCTTGTTAGCATTTTCGAAGAGTTCAGAAATGCCACACAAGCATTGTTCAACTTGCATTAAGATCAAAACTTAAACGTATTGTTGTGTAATTAAATGAAGTTGTAGTATTTGAGAAAAAATTGTTTTAGAAGCGCTTTTGATAATATCAGCTTAAAATTACATTAATATAGCTTTCAGCTAGTTCAAACTAAAAATAAAAAAGGCAAATGGAGAATTATGTTTTATGAAACTATTTTGGAATTCAGAATAAATCTTCTGTTATTGTTCACTAACAATGTTATCATTGATTTGCTCAAACATGATTGTGTCTTCACATAAGGGTTGATATTTGAATTATGTGGTTATGCATTGTGAATATCACCATAAGTATTACTATGATAGCACTTGGTTCTTAACGTATGTTTACTCGATTAAACGTCATTTAGCTTAAATGCCCATTATTTCAGGAATCAATGGAAGCGCTGATACATCATTTCAAGCTTTTTACCGAAGGAATTCAAGTTCCACCTGGCACTACTTACACAGCAATTGAAGCACCTAAGGTCAATTGATATTTTCATGTATGCCATCTTTCGATTTTAATTCAAAATGTGAGTTTACGATATTATTTTTGTTTTCTCCTAGGGTGAATTTGGTGTATATCTTGTATCAGATGGAACAAGCCGCCCATACCGCTGCAAAATCAAGGCACCAGGATTTGCTCATTTGGTAATTGTTTATTGGCAAACATTTTATTGAAGTAGTCACCTTGTGAATGATTCATTAATCAACTTTTTTATATTCTTATGGTAAGGCTGCCCTTGACAAAATCGGTCGAAATCACTTCTTGGCGGACATCGTAGCAATTATTGGTATACTTGTTTTTTTTCTGTCTGTTTTAGGTTTATTGAAATAGCATTTTGTGCCTCTTCTCTAATTTGTATTTATATTACAGGTACACTCGATGTTGTGTTCGGTGAGATCGATCGTTAGCTTGCTACAATAGGTTGGCAGTTTCTTGTACATAAGTTAGTTTAAAATGGTAACTTTATGCCTAGTCTTTCTAGGATGGAAGGTCTTCATTTTCTTGTGTAATTTATAAAAGACCAATTCACTAGTTGAGTAGAAATATACAACGTTTTGGTGGTTTTATTATATGAAGACATTTCAGCTGCTGAAAAAAAAAATCAGAGCTCTGATTAGCGATGGATAATTTGCATTACATAAATAAAATAATTGATAAAGCTCAATTTAATAAAATTTTAATTTTTGTTGAGATGAAATTTTGAGATAAACGAATTCATGAAGAATTCTGAAATTTGTAAGCAGCAAAAATGAGTCATAAACATAATAAAAATATGGAAAATTAACGTACTTTGAGCTCATTTTTAGGCCATATTGCCTTGTAGCCTACACCAGTGCACACAGATTGACTATCCGAATGCGCTATCAGATTCACGTACACCACACATGCCCACAATGTACACCAAGCCGCATTAGCCACACCCACTAGCTGCGTGACGTCATATGCAAGTTATCTATATTACTGCCTTCATCTTTTCTTGATTAGTAAACATCTTCGACTTCAAGTGATCGGTTGAGTAAATCGATTGTAAGCAGAGCACGACCAAGATGTCTTTAAGTTAAAACAACGTTTCGACACAAATGTGGTATTCATCAAGTTTATTCTATTGGTACAAAGGGTTGAAAAATACATTAAATTAGATGAGATTTAAATGTGGTACATGAGTTTAATGTCGGAAAACAGACATTGATGCTCTTAACCCCATTTTCTTATGTCTGTTTTCCAACATTCAACTCACGTACCACATTCAAATCTCATCTATTCTTCTGTATTTCTCAACCCTCTGTACCGATAAAATAAACTTGATGAATGCCACATGAATGTCGAAACGTCATTTTGCTTTCTCCTGAAAATGGGCTTGCTCCTCCTACCATATGGCATTTAGTTGCCGACTGTAGGGTTCTGAGTTGAATTGAATTTATACATATCTTGGTCATGCTCTGCTTACAATTAATCGCTTCTTGATAGTAATGAATTTAGGAGTACTTTCCATAATATGTTTTGTTTGTTAAGTTACATTTACAGTAGAACCTCTCTTATGTCAACTAATTGGGACCAGAGGTGGTGACATAAGTGAAAAGTTCACATAAAGGAGGTTGAAATTCCAACCAATAGAAAACCAATTAAAAAAATAGGAAGCAAGTCAATTAAGTATTCTAAGTTATGTTATCACATTACAAGTACATGTGTATCACTTTTGTTGGGCAGGTATTAACAACACTGCCCGTTTCCACTTTGA
This sequence comes from Megaphyllum sjaelandicum, assembly GCA_034698745.1. Classification (NCBI taxonomy): domain Eukaryota; kingdom Metazoa; phylum Arthropoda; class Diplopoda; order Julida; family Julidae; genus Megaphyllum; species Megaphyllum sjaelandicum. The sequence goes on along the minus strand of JAQGBX010003596.1, from coordinate 3,755 downwards.
ACTCAGTAGGGACATCCAACACAACGAACAAAAAAAAGTTGTTAAAGGAGGCTCCCACAGGCACCAGTGCGCCGTTGGCTGCTCCTAGCAGGCCTCAAACGAGGTACCCTAATAAATTTAATTAATTTTCCCAAAGTTGAGACCTGCGCCAGCCAAAAAACGCATGGTTTGGTCGGCAGGAATGAATTTCTATAATAGAGGTTGACATAAGAGAGGTTCTGCTGTACTATCAATCTGATTACAAAAATTTAAGCAAAATTCCCAATTTTATCGCTGTACCATTCTGTGTATTAGTTCCTAATTTAGCCCAATTCTAACCCTTTCCCTTCCCCATCTCTCCTTTTCCCTCTCAGTTCATTTATTAGGGCGGATCCCATTTTTGAAGGGAGATGTTTTAAATTCTGCATTATTTTTCATTAAAATATTTCAAGAGCAAGTAAAACGTCACCTCATTTCTCGCGTGTATTATTTAATGGTTCCGACTGACTTTTTCAGTTATCACTTATTTTTCCATAGTGTATGCAATGAATGCAGCCAAAAAGTAGAAATGATCAACGTGTGGCATTTTTTTCTGTGCATGAACGACTACAGTTTTTGTCATTTCTACGTAATTTCTACTTCAGTTTGGCTACCAACAACGAAATGGACGAGAACGCTACATGTACTTCGTCGTAATAAATTGCATTCATTCTTTAATCTATGGAAAATAAAATATATGATATCGGGGAAAGTCATGCAGTCAGAACCACTAAATATAATATACGCGTGAAAAGCGGTGACATCAACGGCCGTTTCAGTCTTCAATTGGTTCATTTGTGCATGAATACCAAGAACCAAATTACCAATGTTACCTCAAATTTAAAGTATTGGGACCCAGTATATACCCGTACGTAATACAATTGTATAAGTAGGATCACTATGTGTCGGTACCACCGTGGTCGGTACTTTGATGATGTTTATCGCAGCGCCGCCCTGTTGGCGTAGACATATCAACTTGCCCTTAGCCACGCCCTGCGCTTGTAAACGTACCGTAGGTAGGCGTGGCTTCGTCTTAGTGATATGTTTACGCCACCATAGCAGCGCTGCAGTAGTTCACTCGTCGCCTTCTTGCATGGAAAAAAAGACGCAAAAAAGCCCGATTGTTGACTATCGGCTGCATACAAGATGATGCCACAGGTGATGGGATGTTTGCTAATGAGATTACGTAAGGACTTTCTTTTTTCTGTAAAATTAAGTTTCATTTATTCAAGATCAGAGTGAAACAGTAGCGAGAAACTCGTTCTTCTTAGTTCTTTTAAGATTTCTACTATAGATTTTAGTCTAGATACTTGTAAATAATTATCAGTGGTTCTTCTTGGGCAGACTTGCTTGATAATTAAAATGGAGTGAGTTATGCGTACATGTACAGTACTGTATATGTAGAAAAATTTGGTGGGAAGATTTTCTGCAGTTGACTTCCTATTTATCTACAGTATGTTTCTTGTTTACCTATTTAATCATTAATTAATTTAATGGACAAAGTTGACGTGATATCATCCTCAATTGATATATTTTTGTTCATTAAATTTCTGAGCCAGTCATGTGATCAAAAGCCAATGAATGGTTTAAGTCCATATGCTTTAATGTAATTGGACACGCACTAGGTATCATACCAGTTCGTGAGTGTTTTGATATCAATCGCATTGATTGGATTGTGAATCTGGTGATTTTAGATCCTGTATTCATCCCATTCGCCCTGAATTTCTTCTAATTTAAGTATAATTCTTTATGTATGTGTGCAGTCATCCACTTTGTCAATTGAATCTAGTGAATGATATTGCTGAATTTTTAAATCCTCTTAAAAAATCGCTTTTTTCATTTATTCAAAAGTGAATAATTTGCAATTAGTGATGCAAATGAATAAATGAGAATTATTAAGCGAGAATTTCCAGTTATGGCGAAATGTAATTCCTGGCATATTTGTTTGATAATACAAAATTCGGTGTTTAAGTAAGTTAAATAATGTAATTACTTCACTTGTTTATCATTAATCTAAATCTGCATATTTCTGCACCGAAATTCATGTAAATTGAAATGCAACGCAAATGACCTTAGTGAAACCATCACCTGCGGCTGAAAAAATGCCTTGTGCATGTATCTTCAGTAAATGCGGTGAATTTATAAATTTTAAATTTTCAGAACACGTTTTTAATTAGCACCACAGTTGAAATCGTTAAAATTGGTCTTTCAAATTTGCAAAAGTTTGCTTTCTGCTGCACTAAAGAACAGGAGTATTGCTAGCTTGCCTGCGTGAGAGTCGGAGGAATTATTTGTCACATTTTTTTAAATTTTTATGTTAATGACCTTTGTGCCCTGTTTATCATGGTTATCGCACAGTATACAAAGGTTATCGGGAGTTCGTCGGTATGGAATTCATCACGGTACACTCGCGATGCATCTCAACGTGACGTTTTCAAAAAATGGACAGTATATCTGGAATAAATTCGTTGCTTCGACCAGTTTTATTTTTAATAATCATGAAAACCCAGCCATTTTCACAAGTTTTATTAAACCTACCATAAGCGCATTAAAAGCTTTGGAATGCTCGTCTGGAACGTAATCCATTCAAACCTAATCCAATTTTGCAATGGCATTGAAATGACGATTTCGTTTGTGGCATAAGTGAATTAAGCTGAGGGGATGGGGTGCAAGTTGGCTCCCCCAATTAAGAAAGTGCGTCAACAGCCGAACGACGCCGTTGATGATGCGGATCATGATCTCGCGAACGCAGGCACCGAGTTGCAAACAAAATAATTGTAGCGTCGGTGATCCTGAACTGTAGGTTTGCCGTCATGCAGGCCGCTGATAATGGAACCGCTGTTGTGACGCAGCCTCCCAAGACCATTATTGTCAGATTAACGTCTTGACATATTCACGCAAATCAATGCCTAGCAACGAGAAATAATGCTCATTTTAAACGCAATAAATGAGCGCGGGGATTTCCAAGATTTCCCAACTTGCCGCACTACCGGCGTGGTCGCCACTGTGGCGCCGCAATGGACTGGTGACCTCTGCGTCATTTATTTCTTAGCACTTTTGGTCACACCTCGTACAATATAAATTAATTTAAAGGTACGTTCCGACATTCTAGTCGCGCCGCGACATATTTTACTCGAAGGCAGATGTACGTGTTAGCTCTTTGTGCAAGATAAAATTCTGACGTGTAAAGGTAACATTATTTCAGAGAATTCTTGTAATACGAAGTTTCCCTAAGAAATAGAGCGGGTTTTACATGCGAGCATATACAGTGTATGGTCCAATTGGATAATGTTCTACAGACGTGTTTCTCAGCTGGTGTTTCTGCATGAGAAGGTCATTTCTTAATGCAGCTGATTCAATCATTGTCATAAACCCGATGGTTGAATCACGAAAAAAATTAGTTTTCTGGCATCATCCCTGTCACCATTGGGTAGCTTTTACAGGTTTAGGATGATTATTGAGCTTATGGTAATGATTAAATATAACACGCAATAAACAAGTCAACTGTAAAAACTGAATTTTTGAATGTGGAACTTGCTTGGTTTAGTCACTGATAAATGTGTTTCCTACTAATTTCTGCAAAAGAAAAATTTCAAAGGCACAATATTTATGCATGGGTAATTAATATATGTACAAATCGCACATTTGAGCAAAAGATAATGATGAATAAATCGATGCGAGTGAATAAATTAACGAACTAAACTTTATTCCATGAACAAAGACAAATGGCGACGTGA
>JAQGBX010003595.1:0-16998 GCA_034698745.1 Megaphyllum sjaelandicum | reverse complement strand
TGCTCGAAATTTCTCAAAACTTCCCGTTGCTCGAAATTTCTCAAAACTTCCCGTTGCTCGAAATTTCTCAAAACTTCCCGTTGCTCGAAATTTCTCAAAACTTCCCGTTGCTCGAAATTTCTCAAAACTTCCCGTTGCTCGAAATTTCTCAAAACTTCACATTGCTCGAAAATTTTCAAAACTTCCCGTTGCTCGAAATTTCTCAAAACTTCACGTTGCTCGAAAATTCTCAAAATTTCAATTCACATTGCTAAAAATTCCTCATAATTTCACCTTGCTCGACGATTCTCAAAATAAAAATATATAAAAAATTCAAGGAGAGTGGACAGTGGTCATTTTTCCTTTCTTTTCTAGGATTCGGTCCTGTGGAAGCAGCCTACACGTTTGACCAACTGATGCAACGTTTGGGATTCAAGAATTATTACGTGTCGGGCGGCGACTGGGGCGCCATCATCGTCAAGCACATGTCCGTTCTCTATCCTCAAAGGTAAGACGCGATGACCAACGGTCAGTTATGCATCCTATGACCCGATGACCATCTTTTTCTGCCCTTACAGAGTGAAAGGAGTGCACGTCACGCTACTGTTTCCTTCAGGAACAGCCTGTTACTGGTCAAAACTTATTCTCGGAAGCATCTTCCCTTCGCTAGTGGTCAGCGAACACCACTGGCCGAAATTATATCCACTAGGAGAGAAATTCATCTTCGTACTCAGGGAATTCGGCTACTTGCACATTCAGGCTACTAGACCGGACACTGTAGGTGGGTACAAGAAAAAAAGAGCACGTGGCGAGGTGTAAACATTACGTAGTCATGACAACCAATATGTCACGTGATAACAAGGTAGTCTTGGCAACCAACTTTTCACGTGATAACCACTGAATGTGGTCATGGCAACCAACACGACACGTGACGTTCCATGTAGGATTAAGTAAACGTAGCCATGGCGACCAACTTGTCACGTGATTAGCAAATGATTGTAGTCATGGCAACCAAAGTGGCGTGTGAAAACAGCTGAATGCAGCCATGGAAACCAATACGATACGTAAACGTAGCCATGGCAACCAAAGTTCTGTATGAAAACAACTAAATGTAATCATGGTAACCAACATGACACGTGATGGCAACCAACTTATCACGTGATAACAATGTAGTCATGGCAACCAGCCTGTCACGTGATAGCAACTGAATGTAGTCATGGCAGCCAAAATAACGTGTGAAAACTACTGAATGTAGTCATGGTAATCAACATGACAGGTGATGGCAACCAACTTGTCACGTGATAACAATGCAGTCATGGCAACCAACTTGTCACGTGACAACAATGCAGTCATGGCAACTAACTTGTCACGTGATAACAATGCAGTCATGGCAACCAACCTGTCACGTGTTATCAACTGAATGTAGTCATGGCAACCAACCTGTCACGTGTTAGCAACTGAATGTGGTCATGGCAACCAACCTGTCACGTGATAGTAACTGAGTGTAGTCATGGCAACCAACTTGTCACGTGATAACCACTAAATGTGGTCATGGCAACCAAAATGGCGTTTGAAAACAACTGAATGTAGCTATGGAAACCAACACGACACGTGATGAACCATGTAGGATCAAGTAAACGTAGCCATGGCAACCAACTTGTAACGTGATGGCAACTGAATGTAGTCATGGAAACCAACATGACTCGTGAAGCTCAGTGTAAACATAACGTAGGCATGGTCCACTTGAAATTTCCCTTGCGAACAATTAGGCGATTTCCGTATTTTTTTCCCACGTATTACGGTAACATTATAAATTTGTCCGCAAATTAAAGATACATGTCTTATCGAAACCGCTTATAACGAAATTCCTCTTCCGAACCCATTCACGTATACATCGGATGTAACGAATGATAGTCAAATTAGCGCGAAAAACTTCGCATTTCCAGCAAAAATCTATAAAATTTGTTTATTTATTTTTTTGAAAAAAGGTCTCGCCCTTCGTAACTCTCCAGCCGGTTTAGCGGCTTACATTCTGGAGAAATTCGCCGTCTGGACGGACAAAACGGCGATTGACCACGCCGACGGCCTGCTGACCAAGAAGTTCACCCTTGACCAGCTGCTGACCAACGTCATGGTCTATTACGTCACCGGAACCATAACCTCCTCCGTTCGATTTTACAAGGAAAACTTCAAGGAGAGTCAACAGAAACACAAAATGGACCAGTAAATATGCACTTTTTTTTTTCTATATACCAAAATTTCTATCTTGAAAAATTCTAATTTCTTGTCGTTATTTTCAGAATTCCCAGTAAAGTTCCGGCAGCCATCGCTCTTTTCCCCGAAGAAATTGGTAGCACACCAGAAAACTTTGTCCGAGAAGTATTTCCACAACTTGTTTCGTACGTGGAAATGCCTCGTGGCGGCCATTTTGCAGCCTTTGAAGAACCCCGTCTGATGGCGGACGATATTTGGCAGTTCGTTGAAAAAGTGGAAAAATTACCCAAAAAAGAGAAGGAACTTTGAACTGAAATTTTGTAAAGCCAGCCAGAAACGCAATAAAAATATTTCTTATTGAAATTTATAGAAGTTTACGTCTTTAGAAGTTACGGTGTTGCACCTATAGAACGTATTTGGATTAAACTTAACCGTGTAATATTACGGCGAATATTTTACTCTGAAAGGTTGAAAATCTTGAAAGTTACGAAAATTACGAAAAGTTTGAAAATTTTGCATAATTTTACTCGGGGAAACGTCAACAATTTTGCAAATTAGGGCTTGGAAAATATTGAAAATCTTTGAAAATTTGTATTACAAAATTGAAAATTTTGCTAATTTGTACAAATTTGTACTCGAAAACGTTAAAAAATGTGCAAAAATTGCACTCGAAAAACATTGACAATTTGCAAATTTTTCTATGAAAACGTGGAAAATTTGGCAAATTTTACTCTGAATTCGTTGAATATTGTGCAAACTTGTACTCGAAACGTTTGAACATTTCTAGACTCCAAAACGAGGAAAACTTTGTAAATCTGTATTCTGAAAACTGGGAAAATTGTGCAAGTTTCTCCTCGGAAACTGTTGAAAATTTTAAATAGTTTGCAAATGGGTCATTAATTTTGGATGACGACAACATCAATTACGTTGAATTTCCTTGACTATTTTTTTTTCAAAATAAATCCTTCTTACCATAATTACTTTTCCCTGAATTTTTCAGACATTTTCAAGTTTCAGCAAATTCCTGGTCTGGGGGAGGCCTGTATAATAAATATGAAGCAACAAATGTAAATAAACAATGATGTCTCTAATTAATATTTAAGAAGAAAACTGTACAAAAACGAGGAAAACTTTGTAAATCTGTATTCTGAAAACTGGGAAAATTGTGCAAGTTTGTCCTCGGAAACTGTTGAAAATTTTAAATAGTTTGCAAATGGGCCATTAATTTTGGATGACGACAACATCAATTACGTTGAATTTCCCTGACTTTTTTTTTCAAAATAAATCATTCTTATACTTTACTTTTCCCTGAATTTTCCAGACATTTCCAAGTTCCAGCAAATTCCAGGTCTGGGGGAGGCCTGTATAATAAATATGAAGCAACTAATGTAAATAAACAATGATGTCTCTACTTAATATTTGAGGGAAAAACTGTACAAATTCCACGCACTTTATCAGAATACACAACCCGCAAACTAAGTAGGCTCACTTAATATATTCGGTATACGCATTTCTTACGACATTAAAAAACTTAATAATCTTGGAGAGTTTGAAAGGTTTTTGGTGCGTAGCCAAGAGAAACTTTATCCATTTGAACTGAAATATGAAATATCATTTTAAGACAGAATCCCCGGGCTAAACAATGACTGTTGTATAAAGTAACATCAGATTATCTGCCAGATTTAATTTCGGTGAAAAACAGGACGTACTGCTGCTCGGGAGGATTTTCCGCAGACTGATGCGAGTAAGTTAATTTAAAAAAAAAATCATAATTTTAAGTAGAAAATAATTTTCCGTAGGGATTACTGTACATTGAATATAGTTTCGGACAAAACGTTGAAAAACCAGGGTAAATTTTCTACGCGAATTTCACATTTGCACATGTAGCAGTTTACATATTCGTTAATTTTAAATGAATTATAAAGGATACTTTTACCCACCCTGTATAGCGCATAAATTAAGAGATGACTGTGCATTTTCTAAAATTTTAAATAAACGAGTTAAAAAATCCTGAAATTGAAATTTACATTTCCTTTCGTTATAGTTTTGTGCAAAAAAAAATTCATTGAAAATATGTATAGTTTAATATCCCAAATTATCTTCTACAAATTTTCGTATGGGGCAATTCAGAATTTGTAAAGGATGTCCTCGAAAAGGTTGAAAATTTTGCGAGTTTATGCTCGAGAAAAATGAAAATTCTGCAAATTTGTACTGGAAAAATTGGAAAGCTTGCATATGGGCCCTGAGCTTATAAGTTCTCTGACTTTTCCAGGTTTTCCAGGACGGAAGGTGCCCCGTTTACTGACATTTGCAATTTATAACCCACCTATATGATATTGCACCAAGTTTCCATTTTACTTTGGGAACTGATTTTATTTGTCATTTTTTATTCAATGAATGTCCGAGTTGGTCATACCCTCCTCACTCCCCTTGACCACACTGTGTCCATCACTCAACCTATCCCCACTTACTCCCTACATGAGAACGTCCATTTTGAATGACCCCTATGTAAAATTTTGCATGCAAGTCATACTTTTATAATACCCTTGGATATAAATATCACAAAATTCCTCTTACTTATAGTAGCGAGTAAAAAACAAAATCCTATCGATTTATTTTACATTTTTCAACTCATTTTTTAAAACAAATTGAAATGCCAAATTCAGCATCTTTTAGTCTGCCTTCAGGAGTTTGTATTTAAAAACATCCCCTTTTTAACTCAAAAATTAGGTCAAAACGCACGTTCATATGAATAATAATAACAAATCCTGATATTTATATTCAACGAATTTTCTCAAAATCATACAAAAAAAGATAATTGGACTGCTATGTAGACGAGTCCTACTTGGAGCTTGAAAATCAATATGGAATTTAAAACCCTTGCTTAAAATGATTTTGTTCGCTTTAGGATGTTACAGACCCCTGAAATAGGATAGATGATGTATAAAATTGACTTAAAATATTTTAGCACTAAGCCTCTCATTCATCGAATTAGGCCTAAACTACGTTCGAATTTCGGAATTCGAAAGATATTCGAAAGAAGGCCTACATACAATGTATTTGTCTGAGACGATGATATTCAAAGCATTTACTCACCTAACAAACACGCTGATAAATAATTTAAGAGATGGAGAGAAGAAATAATTACAAAACTATTCAATTATTCATTCATCGTAAAAGAAACGTGACCTAGTTAGCATTATAATCGCCGCCATATCGCAAAAACAGAGGGCGCTGCAAAAACTCTTTAACGGCGCTCTATATCACGGCTTTCCCGGACGTACGTGAAGAAAATTAGTGAAGCATTTATTGAAGATGAGCGGCCATGATGGGAGTCTTGAATGATTTAAAAAAAATTACTCCCATCAATTAAAATGAACAGCAAATTATAAAAATTGCAAATTTTTCAATAGATTACTAAGGAAAACATGTTAGTAATAGGAATGGCAAAATATTAACTTTTGGATGAGTTTATTTCAATTTTCAAATTATCAAATGCAATTTATATTATTCTCCCGTACCCCTAGGACGTAGATTGAAAATTAATGAGCACTCACGTAGCAAGATGACCAATAAATGACGTCAGTTACGGACGTCACTTATGACCAAAAAAATTACCGAAAACTGACGTCATTTGGCCCTCCTTTTTGGACCAAAAAAGACGTCGATATTTTTGGTCATCAGGACGTCATTTTTTTTTACAAGAAAATAACCAAAAAAATGACGTCATTTTCCGGCATGTTTCTAAGTGGTCATTTTTTGTAGGAAAAATGACCAACAAATGATGTCTTTTGTTGCGAATTGACGTCCTTTTTTAAAACTGACCGAAAATTGACGTCATTATGTCCCTCCTTCTTGGTCAAAAAAGATGTCAATTTTTTTGGTGAAAAAGACGTCATTTTTTTTAGAAAAAAATGACCAAAAAATGACGTTATTTTCTGGCATGTCTGTGAATGGTCATTTTTTGGAGGAAAAATGACCATAAAATGACGTAATTTGTTACGAATTGACGTCATGTTCTGGCCCGCTTGCTAAGTGGGTCGTTCTATCTGAAATTCGTATAAATAGAGTTCTTCTTAATGAGATTAAGCTTTCTTTTGTTTTCTTTTCAGTGGGATTTCAAGACATTGTCTACTTTGTTCTGATAGTAGGATCAATTGTTCCCTCCATGATTTTTTTGTATTTTACTTGTGGTCAACAACCGAAAATTCCGCAAATTCAGTCAGGATGGTGGGGAAAAGGTGACAAAAGTAATTACGTAGAGAACCAATCCATTAGGAATTTTACAATTAGAGTAGAAGATGAGGTAAGATCCTGATTTATAAAAAGATACAAACATTTTTTTTATTCAAAATGTACACAAGCTAAACGTTTTTATGAAAACGAAACTGATTGTTATTTATGTTGAAAAACTGTTATAAGATTTTCATAAGAAAATAACTTTGTTTGAAAGAATCGAAAATTCATAGGGAAAAGATTTGGCTTTATTTATAAAACTTTGTCATTTTTATTTCTTAAAAATGACTATTGAAAAGAAAGGAAATTACTAAAAGAAAATTAGAATTTTTTCTTTGCAAATATTCAATTTTGCAAGATAACGATAAATCGTTTTCCTTTTCTTATGAAAGTAATGTTTCTATTTGGAAACTTTATATTCATATTAAAAAAAATGTAAATATTGAAAAATATTCGTTTAATAAGAAAATGTAAGTTACTTTTTTTTTTTTTTACAAAAAAACATGCATTTTTTGCATTGAAAAAGTCATTTTCATATAAGAAATAATCATTATTTATAGAAAAATATACGTGTACTATTGATCTGAAAGTGTAGTAATTTTTAAATGATAAATTTGTCTTCATTTGTAAAATTTTGTAATTTCTATTGGAAACTGTATTTAATTGGAAAAAAATTCATTTTAAAGTTAAAATTTGCCATTCTTTGAAAATATAGTCATTTTAATATAAAAGTTCTATTTGGAAGAATAGTCATTTTAGTGTTTAAAAAATTCTTTTATTTGAAAAAATATAGCTATAATTTGAAAATACTGCTAATCAACATATGAAAACTATGCCTTTATTTGGTAAAATAGTCATTTTAATATGAAAAAAGTGCCCTTATTTGGACAAAAAAGTCCTTTTAATGTGAAAAAATTCTTTATTTAGAAAAGCATGTTCAATTTAGTTCAAAATTAGTATTTTTTTCAAATAAATACATTTTGTTTCAAATGAAATTATAAAAAAAATGTCTTCAATTAAAAAAAATTAATTTTTCTAAGAAAAAATGTGTTTTAGTTATATCTTATGATTTCAAAAAGATGTTTTTCTCACCAGATCTTGCAAAATCTAAAGATCAGTCTAAATAACACCGTTTATCCGGACCCATTGGAAAACTCCCAATTCGAATACGGTTTCAACACCGATTATCTGAAAGAAGTGGTCGAGTATTGGATGACCAAATACGATTGGAGGAAACAAGAGGTCAAGCTCAATTCCTTCGGTCACTTCAAGACCCAAATCGACGGACTTGATGTCCACTTCATGCATGTCAAGCCCACAAACGTTTCGGCAAATATCAGAGTGCTGCCTCTCATCCTGGTACATGGATGGCCGGGCTCGGTGGTGGAATTTCTGGACATCTTGCCCATGCTGACCACCCCCAAAGAAAACAGGAATTTCGTTTTCGAAATTGTTTGTCCGTCCATTCCTGGATACGCATTTTCGGACGCTCCACAACAAATGGGTAAGACAAACATTCAACAAATATTCAAGTTTTTAAAATTATTAAAATGGCCAAAATCCGCTGGACAGCGGTCATACTATGAATTATTTTGCTATTTGGTATGTTTTTTAAAAAAATTTCCTGTTCGATTTTTTAAATTTTTTTTACATTGCTGTTACATCTAAAATGCATTATTAGAAAAGCAAAAACCCTCTTACGTCGAGAGTGGACAGTGGTCAGTCTTCCTTTACTTTTCCTACTTAGTAATTTATTTTATTTTTACAATATTTAATTTTAGTATACAGTAGAAACTCCCAAGTAAAAATGAAAACTGACCATCTGTTCAAAAATAATAATACTGATGATAATAAATAATGAATGAAAAAATTTATATACTGTAATAACAAATATTACAAATATAAAACAAGTATAAAAATATTAATCGAGAGATGACCACTGTCCACTCTCGGCCTAAAATGATACTTGAAAAAATGCATATTTTAGATAAACTTTTGTAAAAAAAAATAAATACAGTAGAACCTCCGTATGTTGACCACCTCCATATGTTGACCAAATTTTCATACATGGGTTGGTCACCATGCACGTTAATGTTGACCATTTTGTTTCCGCCCTTGGGTAATCAACTTACGGAGGTTCTACTGTATTTATTTTTTTTTTTACAAAAGTTTATCTAAAATATGCATTTTTTCAAGTATTATTTTAGGCCGAGAGTGGACAGTGGTCATCTCTCGATTAATATTTTTATACTTATATGTATGATATTTTTTACGTTTCATGTTATTGTTATTACAGTATATAAATTTTTTCATTCATTATTTATTATCTTCATTATTATTATTTTTGAACAGATGGTCAGTTTTCTGTTTTACTTTCTATTTCGAGCGGTCAGTATACACAACTGACCAGCATTTCTTTAAATTGGACAATCGATGGTCATAAAACAACGAAACGACCTTGTTGAAAACGCCATATTTAAAAAAATGACCATCTAGGACGAAAGTGGACAATGGTTATTGAAAGTGGACATTGGTCATTATTCAATTTCTAGGTTTTGGTCCGGTAGAGGCAGCTTATATTTTTGACCAATTGATGCAACGTCTAGGATTTGTAAGCTATTATGCCCATGGAGGTGACTGGGGGTCAGTGGTGGTCAAGCATTTGGCCGTTCTTTATCCTGAAAGGTAAGGCAATGACCACTGGCTATTTGTACTCTCAAATGACCAATAAAAACACGCCATTAAAAATTCTCGCAATATTTTCAGAGTGAATGGAGTTCACGTTACAAACATTTACACTCTCGGATCCCCGAGTTGGTTGTGGCTCAAACTGGCCATTGGTCATCTTTTCCCTTCGCTAGTGGTCGGCTATCGTGATAGTCCGAAATTCTATCCTTTGGACGAGAAATTAATCTATTTGATGAGAGAATCTGGATTTATACATTTACAGGCTACCAGACCGGACACTATAGGTAAACATAGTTTGTTAAAAATCGGATATAACGTACTTTTGGGAAAACTTCGTTATATCCGATGTACGGCGAACTTTTGGGGTTTTTCATTTATTTACTTCCCCACAAGTTTGTGGGGAAAAATTGTGTGGTCAATCCTAAATCTTATTTGGAAATAATAGAAAACTTTTTGGCTAAAAATGTGAAAGTATTTTGATAAAAATTAGGAAATATTTAACTATAAAAAAAAGAGTAATGGTTGGCTAAAACAGTAAATATTTGGTTTAGAAAATGAAATTGTTTATATAAATAACACAAATTTTTAAAAAAACATTGTATTAATTTGTTTAAAACAGGAAATGTGGCTAACCAGAGAATTTATTGTGATAAAAACGAAATATTTTGGTAAAAACATATTACCTTAAAACAGAAATTATGTACACTGTATTTTAAAAAAAAATTATTAAAAATGCAAATATTTTGGTAAAAACATGAAAACAAGTAATAAAAACAGAATATTTTGTTAAAATAAATTAAATTGGTAGCACGTAAATATCTAGGTAAAAACGCAATAATTTTGATAAAAACTTGAAAACATGTAATTAAAACAAAAAAATTGTTAAGAACGTAAATATTTTGGTAAAAACAAGTAATGATTAATTTAAAAAAGTAAATTTGACTTAAAAAGAAATTATATTTATAAAAACGCAAATATTTTGGTAAAAACATGAAATTAAATACAAAATGTTGTTAAAAAATAAATTAAATTGGTAAAGACGTAAATATTTTGGTAAAAAGAAGTATTAGTTAACTTAAAACAGTAAATTTGGCTTAAAAAGAATTGATATTTATAAAACGAAAATATTTTGATAAAAACAGATAATTATTAACTTAAAAAATTAAACATGGCTTAAAATGAATTTTATATTAATATAAATTACAAATATTTGAGTGAAAATATGAAGTTTAAGCTAACCACAAAATCTTTTGAAATGTTCCCAAAACAAATAAAAAAAACAGGAATTAATTTAACTTTTATTTGCTATTTTTTAAGGTATTGCTTTGCAAAATAATCCAGCCGGTTTAGCTGCTTATATATTAGAGAAATTCGCTGTGTGGACGAACAAAACGGCGATTGACCACTCGGACGGCCTGCTGACCAACAAGTTCACGCTTGACAAACTGCTGACCAACCTCATGGTCTATCACGTTACCGGAAGTATTACGTCATCACTCCGATTTTATAAGGAACATTGGAAGGAGAGTCAACGAAACTACAACATGGACTTGTAAATAAAACTTATATTTATAATTATAATTTTAAAAGATATGTTCTCCTACTAAATATGTTTAAAAATATATTTTCTAAGACGATATATTTCATTTAATCAAAGAAAAATATTTTAAAAATATGTTTTCTCACACAAAATATATTCAAAAATATATTATCTCAGAAAAGATGTATTTTAAGTACTTGAAACAAAAGAGACTTAAAATTTAAAAACATTATTCGATAAAATTGACTCGTCTTCATCTTGTAACGTGACAATTATGATACGCAAATCGTGATTTCTCCTGGAACTCAACTCGGAAGAATTTACGAATTCATAATTTTGAGTTTAAAATTTACCGTTTTATTTTTGAGTTTCAAACTGACTTTTAAGTACTTGAAAAAAAAGAGACTTAAAATTGAAAGTCATTATCCGATAAAATGACTCGTTTTCATCTTGTAACGTGACAATTTGTATCCGCAAATCATGATTTCTCCTGGAACTCAACTCGGAAGAAATCATCATTTTGAGTTTAAAATTTACCGTTTTATTTTTGAGTTTCAAACTGACTTTTAATTAAGTTCTTGACTAAAAAGATACTTAAAATTTAAATGTAACTCTTACTAAGTACATTCTTAGGGTTGGCCAAGTCCGAGACTCATTAAGTTTGACAAATAAACGATGATTTCTTAGACCTCAGCACTATGTACATATAGTAAAATCTGGAAAAGTGACCACCTGCATGTTAATGTTGACCACTTTTTAGTGTAATGTTTTTTCTAATGTACATTTCCTTTATAAAAAAATTCTCAGTATGTTGACCATGATCACCTGTCTATTGTGTACAGTGACCAGTGAGTGTTGTCTTTTTTTCAAATTTTTGCATTGTCAATGTACCTTAAAAAGTGACCAGATAACAACAGAAGAGTCACGTTACATCTCGCTTTAACCCTTGGACATGATGATTCTGTACTTTTTTGGTTTTGTGGTTTTTTTTACTATACATGCATTACATTCTACATGTAATAAGTACAGTTTACATGTTCGTTATTTTAATTTAATTGTGACCAACATATCCTTTTTTTTTTGGTGGTCACTCTTAACAGGTTTTACTGTATACTTAGTTTTGACCAATCTCAAGAGTAATTAAGCACATTCATACTTAGTTTTAATCCAATCCAATAAGATGTGAAATTGAGCAATCAAAGTGTACCCAACTCGCCCAACTTAGCAGGTTCTGAGTAAATTAAAATATTGATTTCGGGGGTGTATAATTTGTAGTTTTTAATAACGTCACGAGTGCTTATGGTTGGAGTTGACGCCCAACTTTTTGACTTTCTTCACTGGTTATTTATCTCTCTTAATTATACAGTATTAAAAGATATTAAAACTTTCCCGAAATAATTAGAAATTCTGCTGACTATCTTAATGCTTTTTCCTTCGTGTAATCTTTCAAATTTGTTTTTCGGAGATAAAAGAGCAAAGAAAACAACATTAAACGACTTTTAATGGCACTTATGCGAAATGAAATTTATTTCTGAATGAGTGCCAACATTATATGGCATTGTTCTTGATATGTTTTTTGAAACAAGTCATTTTATTTTTTTTTTGCGTGGAAAAGTTTGAGGAAAATTTGACGATTTTAATATGGGCTTTTAGGTTTATGTGTTTTTGTGAATCATAAATGTTCGTTTTAGTATTGCGAAAGGTCACTTTTTTGAAAGTTTTACGGTCAAAATGTGTTTCAGAATACGTTTCATTTCGCAACAAAGTCGCATTCGACCAAATTTTGATTGAAAAACGAATTTTATAAAGTTTATTTCATTCAGGAATTTTTTAGGATTCCTTCCCTTCGGAAATATTATATTTAAAAAATTTTCATTAAGAAAATGGCTTAGAGGTTAGCATCCTCAACTTGCATTCGGTAGATCCAGGTTCGATTCCCGGGTCGGATATCTTCGATTGTGTTTTTCAATGCGTTTTTTAATATTATACAGGTACGTGTACTCAGACTGAGGCTTTACGAATAGTACTTTTGGCAGTTGTGAATTGATGATTGCAAAATAAATACAATTATTGGTTTAAAACATTTTGAATATATTTTTACAATATATAGCATTTTTTTAGAGGTACTCAGACTGAGGCTTTACGAATGGCACTTTTGGCAGTTGTGAATTGTCGATGCTTGCAAAATAAATGCATTTATTAGTTTAAAACATGCAGGTTGATTTTTTTAAAACCAATAAGTGTATTTATTTTAATTGCAAGCATCAATTCACAACTGCCAAAAGTGGCATTCGTAAAGCCTCGGTCTGAGTGCCCTAATTATATTTAAAGATGCATTGAAAAATACAAAAAAAAAAAAAAAAAAAACAGAGCAAAATATATAGTTTGTGAATACGAAAAAATCTAAATTTGCTAAATATATCGTTTCCGAATTAATCTAATTCAAAATACTAAATTTCTTTAATTCCTGAATGAAAAAAAAAGTGTGAAATAGGTTATTGAATCAAAACTTGCTAAATTTAACATTTCCGAAGAAAAACAATACAAAATACTTAATTTCTCAATGAAACATTGTGCAAAATTTATTTTTTAAATGAAAATTGTGGTTGATTCCGAAAAATGATTTAGAAATTGTATTTTACATTGTTTCATTTTTTATTCAAAAACGAATTTTATAAAGTTTATTTCATTCAGGAACTTTTTAGGATTCCTTCCCTTCGGAAATATTATATATTATAATATGATTGCAAAATAAATACAATTATTGGTTTAAAACATTTTGAATATATTTTTACAATATATAGCATTTTTTAAGAGGTACTCAGACTGAGGTTTTACGAATGGCACTTTTGGCAGTTGTGAATTATCGATGCTTGCAAAATTGAATTGAATTGAAAAATAAATGCAATTATTGTTTGAAAAATATTTTAAATGTATTTTTACATTAGATAACATTTGTATTATAGAGGTACTCAGACTGAGGCTTTACGAATGGCACTTTTGGCAGTTGTGAATTATCTATGCTTGCAAAAATAAACGCAATGTTGTTTTTAAAAAATTCAATCTGCATGTTTTAAACCAATAAATGTATTTATTTTTGCGCACGTGACTTCACTACTGACAAAAGTGCTATTCGTAAAGCCTGTGTCTGAGTACATGTAACCCTAAAATATATATAGTATATGTGGGTGACCATGTTTTGTTTTTTTCAAAAAAAAAAAAAAAAAAAGATGGTGACAAAATCAAAACTAGTGTCTATAGGAGGTGTCCGAGTCGGGGGTCAGTCGGAACAGTTGTCCAAAAAAAGTTTTCATAAATTTTGAAGAATTTAAATGAATTTTGAAGAATTTTAAGGAATTATTCTTAAATAATTTTTGTATTTTGACATGTTTCACCGAGCGATGTTAGTGCAGGGGTCAAGCTGCTATCTTCGCATTCGGTAGAACCGGGTTCGAATCCCGGCTCGGCTGTCCTCGCTTTGGTTTTCGTGGTTTTCCAAAGTATAGTTTTCAGGCAAATGCCCGGACGGTTCCTCTAGAAATCGGCCACGACCGTATCTGTTCTACTATAGTGTCTAGGTGTCCCAGTCAGGGGTTATAGTTAGGGGTGCGCAAGTTGGCCAAAATTTCTCGACGTTTCAAACTGATGACCTTTCCCCTCCCAAAACTCATAATTTATACATTATCGATACGGAATAATGTTTTTTACCTCTCGCTGAGGGTTATCTCGTTAATTCGACACCATTTTTTTGACCACTGGTCCCCCCCATAGGTCCGTGCTGTCCAGTTGGGCGTTTTCGTTTCATTTTAATTTAATATTCGTAACAAAACATAAAACGTTCGCTTCTGTAAAACAAAAACGACATTTAAGTCGCCTTATCAGCGAACACGAAAATGACCAGGGTCATTTATCACCTTCCAAACTGACCACTCGCTTTCAAAAACACATCGTTCTACTTCTATACTTTAAATTTAATTTCCATAAAATTAAAAAGAAAAAGAAAACCAGCCGTTGATTCATTTCGGACAGTGACACTGCATGGGATATATTTTGTGCCAGTGTCCAGTTTTTTCGAATTCGGATATTACGAATTTTTGCCTAAAACAGGGTTGCCACTTTCTGGAAAGTCAGTGTTAATGTCAGGGATTTGAAAATGTGTCAGTAAATGTCAGTAAAAATGTGAAATATGTTTAAAATGTCAGGGATATATGAAACACCACCGCAAATCATATTTTAAAACCTAATATTTAAAATTTTTCACAGGACTTATCTTTAAGGTTTAATCTCAAATTCAAATTTCCCACACTTAACAGCGCCCTCTAGTTGTATTTCCAGATCAATAAATTACTGTTCTTAAAAATTTGTCAGGTTTCAAACAAATCTGAAAAATAGCAAGAAAAATGTCAGTAAATGTCAGTAAATGTCAGGGATATGAAGAATCAAATTTGAGTGGCTACCCTGTAAAATGAATGAATTTTGGAATAAAAACACTAATAAAAGCCTAAAACATACGGAGCCCCGTATACTTTTTTTTTTCGTTTTGTACGCATTTTGCGTCATCACGTACAAAACAAAACAAAACAAAAAAGAAAATCTTTCGCTACCGGGCTCTGTAATAGCAACCAAAAACATACAGAGCTCCATATAGTGGAAGATTTTTTTTTTCGTTTTGTACGCGTTTTGCGTCATCACGTACAAAACAAACAAAAAAACTAATAATCTTCCGCTACCGGGTTCTGTAATAAAAACCAAAAACATACGGAGCCCTGTAGCGGATGATTTTTCTTTTTTTTTCGTTTTGTACGCGTTTTGCGTCATCACGTACAAAATAAAAAAAAGAATCTTCCGTTATGGAGCTCCGTATGCAAACATATACGGATCAAGATTGTACGTTATAACGGAAAATTCCCCGATAAACCTTATCGTTTATAGACGTGAGGTATAGGAGTTCCTCCAAATTTCAATGAAAGTTTAGTTCTTATATCGTAGAATTTTTTTTTGACTTATGATAAAACTAAATGCGATCGAAACGAAAATTAAATGTATACGCCCTTTCCAGTTCGTCTTAACGAGGTGCCTCGACCGTACTCGTCTATGTCACAATTTATTTCATTCAGAATCATTTTTTTTTAAATGTATTTTAAATTTTATATCTAAAATATTTTTCGTTATTATTTTATTGAGGAAATAAAAACATTCGGTTGTATTTTGGAGTTCTTAAAGGTCAATATAAACAACTGGTCGAAAAAACATCATAAAGTATGACGACTTTAACGATAAAAAGGAAATAAAAATAAATAACCGATAAAATAAAAATAAAGTAAAACGAAAATTTGGCCTATTATGGTCAACCGAAATTATTTTCCTAGAAACAGGAAATGCACCAAAATGGAGGCCGCTGGACAACAAAAAATATGATATCTTTACAGTAATTTAGGGGACACAATTAAAAAATTGAAACAAAGTACCGAATTACCTGTATAAAAATCATAAATTTACCTCAATCCACCCAAAAACAAAGCATGCACTTAAAATCAACCAAAAATAAAAAGAGACCTGTATATATTTAGTTTAATTGAGCATATTTGGAAAAAAAAATTGTGCCAATTAAATTTATTATGAAATATATATATATATATTTGTTGTTGTTGTTAAGGACCTCGTGTAAACTTCATTTTTCCCGAATGCAAAACATTGGAAAAATATATTTTTTGAATGAAAAACGTTATTTCCGAAGGCAAAAGGGCCAAAAATACTTACAGTAATTCCTGAATCCAGTAATTCTAATGATTGAGAATTTTAAGAAATTCACATGCAAGATTGAAAAAAAAAATGAATTACCAAAAATCTGAGCAACAGAGTTTTAAAATTTCCTGATTAAGAAATTAGTTTCCCATTGTTCTTTAAAAACTTGTACTTGTACCCAAACCATTACGGTCGTGGCCGAATTTTAGAGGAACAGTCCCGGCATTCGCCTGAAAACTACTTTGGAAAACCACGAAAACCAAATTGAGGACAGCCGAGCCGGGATTTGAACCCGGTTCTACCGAATGCGAAGCCAGCAGCTTGACCACTGCACTAATATCGCTCGGTAAGGGATGAACGACTTAATCCGACTTAATACATCAAATTATAAACGACCAATTATACAGGGTGATTCATAAGTCCATCACCACCCAATTTTTTTTCTTAGCCATTAGAGATATGAAAAATTTGCTTGTGTCTTTAGATAGGTTGTCATGGGTGCTCTATCCATTGATAGTATTGTAACGAATTAATTCAGGGGCTACTTCATATTTAAGAGTCATCTCTTTATTAGTTGAGTAAGGGCTTACACATGC
>JAQGBX010003594.1:0-16999 GCA_034698745.1 Megaphyllum sjaelandicum | reverse complement strand
TTCGCACATTTCTACTCGGAAAATGGGCCCTGAATCGCCGTGACTGCGTTGAATTTCCCTGACTTTTTCAAAATAAAATATTCCCTGACTTTTCCATGTTTTCCAGGTCTGGGGGAATCCTGCTGGAAAAGTTAAAGAACTTAAAAGCTCAGGCTCCATTCGCGAATTTTTAGTTTCCCATAGTACAAATTTGCAAAATTTTCATTTTTCTCGAGCATAAAAAAACTCGCCAAATTTCCAACCTTTTCCGCGAGGTCATCTTCACAAATTTTTCCACTTTTTCTACGAGGATAAAATTTTCTAAAATTTCCACGTTTTCCCCGAGGACAAATTTGCAGCATTTTGCACGTTTTCTCGAGTATACGAATCTTCAACATTTTCAAGTGGTTTTCCAATACAGATTCGTAAGATTTTTAACAGCTTCGAGAAAAGAAATTTGCAAAATTTCCAACAGATTCTGAAGACAAATTGGCTTAATTCTCAACCTTTTCAGAGTAACTTTGCAAAATTTACCTTTTCCGAGTACAAATTTGCGAAACTTTCTAAATTGTCCGAATACAATTCTTTTAAAGTTTCTGATTGACTGGACACAAAGCGGACAAGAGGGAGTCCAATTTTGGGGAAATTTTGAGGACGTCCTTTTGGAATTGTTACAAAACGAACGATGTAATCACGATGGAAACCTCGTTAATACGAACTCCATGCGAGTTTTGTCAAATTTTTTTCGTTTAAACCGTAGTTCGTATTACAGGTATCAGAAGTGTGGAGAAAACATTGAATTGAGTTGAATTGAATTGAACATACTGTTATAACTTGCACGATAACGACTATAAATACAGTCCGATTCAACGAGATAATCCCACCACTTTTTTTTGAAAGGGTTTCCCGGCCAGAACACTTGAAATTTCCAAATTCCCCGTCTTTCTTCCAAGTTTCTTTTTTTTTCCCCAACAAATTGCCTCGGAAAAGTTAATTTAAAAAGTTTAAAAAAAAACTCGATTGAACTGAACAAAACACGAACCGCCATTTTACGGGCTTACAAAGTTGCATACAGTACAAACGCAACTTTGTATAATCTTTACAAAATACCAATGCTAAAAAAAGTATAATACAACTTTAAAAACGGGAATTTTCTCTTAAAATCTTACTGGTTCTCAAAAAAGTACACGTACTGTACTTCAATATACATGTACATGTATATCGACTCTTCACGATGACATTTCCTGCTTTTTTTTAAAACATCGTATTGTTTTGGAAGTGAATTTTTAAACATGGTGCCGTTCGTAGAGTTTTTACCTGAGTGCCCCTAATATCAAAGGCAGGTCAAATTCCAGACTTTAAATACATGTACGTTATCATAAAGTACGTTACGAAATACCTGCTCGAGTTTGACCTCCAACTTAAAATTGCATCGCATATTGCATCATCGTTGAAAAATTTTGCTTATAATACAGTTAGGTAAATTATGAACTCAAATTTTACGACTTAAATAAAAATAGTTCGCTTTCAAGAAACTCCCATTTTTATAATAATATAATTTAACATTTTTCCAAACAGTTTTAAGACAATCCCGTACATGTACGAGAATTTTACGAATATAATTTTAAGCGTAACATGAACTATTTTAAATAATTAGGTTTTGGGAATGTTATAATTGAAAATTTCTGACAAGATCGTTTCGAATGTGTGAAAATGCAATTT
Organism: Megaphyllum sjaelandicum; assembly: GCA_034698745.1. NCBI lineage: Eukaryota > Metazoa > Arthropoda > Diplopoda > Julida > Julidae > Megaphyllum > Megaphyllum sjaelandicum. The sequence continues at coordinate 15,298 of JAQGBX010003594.1, read as the reverse complement.
TCTGAAAAACATTTTCAAAAAGTTATCAATTATTTTTAAAAAAGGTTCGCCCCTATTTCGAGGGATAAACTAAACGTTTATGACTGCAGGTCCACGTGTTTAAAAATTTATCTGTTTATTTTTAAATTGAATAAAGTCCAGAAATACGATTAACGATGGAACGAGAAATACATGTAGAACAAGAAATGAACTGACGATCCATTTCAAATATATCGTATCATTCGTCACTTATTAGATTGTATAAAAAAATATATATTTTATAGCTTTCTAATATTTTTCCAGTTTGCAAAAAAACTTTCAAGTATTTCCATTCTTTTTAAAAACGTTTTCAAATATTTCCATTTTTTTTAAAGCGTTTTCAAATATTTCCATACTTTTTGAAAGCGTTTTCAAGTATTTCCATACTTTTCGAAAACGTTTACAAATATTTCAATACTTTTTAAAAACGTTTTCACATATTTGTCCATACTTTTTGAAAACGTTTACAAATATTTCCATTCTTTTGAAAATGTTTTCAAATATGTCCATATTTTTTTGAAAACGTTTTCAAGTATGTCAATACTTTTTGAAATCTTTTTCAAATATTGCCATACTTTTTGAAAACATTTACAAATATTTCCATACTTTTTAAAAACGTTTTCAACTATGTCAATACTTTTTGAAAACGTTTTCAAATATTTCCATACTTTTTGAAAACGTTTTCAAATATTGCAATACTTTTTGAAAACGTTTTCAAATATTTCCATACTTTTTAAAAACGCTTTCAAATATGTCCATACTTTTAAAAGACGTTTTCAAATATTTCCATACTTTTTGAAAACGTTTACAAATATTTCCATACTTTTTAAAAACGTTTTCAAATATTTCCATATAGTTATAAAGACGTTTTCAAATATTTACATATAGTTATAAAACGTATTCAAATATTTCTATAAAATGATAATAACGTTTTTAAATATGTCTATACTTTTTAAAAACGTTTTCCTATATTCCCATATTTTTTGAAAACGTTTTCATATATTTCCATACTTTTTAAAAAAGTTTTCAAATAATTCCATATATATAGTTATAAAAACGTTTTCAAATATGGCCATACTTTTAAAAGACGTTTTCAAATATGTCCATACGTTTTAAAAAACGTTTTCAAATATTTCCATTCTTTTGAAAATGTTTTCAAAAATGTCAATATTTTGTGAAAACATTTTCAAATATGTCAGTACTTCTTGAAATCTATTTCAAATATGTCCATACGTTTTAAAAACGTTTTCAAAAATCGTCATACTTTTCAAAAAAAAAAAAAAACTTTTCAGATACTTTCAAAACGTTTTCAACAAATTTCAAGTTTACCAAATACTTAACAAATATCGAAAGCTCCCATTTTCAAATTCATAATCAAATATTGTCATTGCTGTATTTATCCCGCGGCATATTCTTATAGTTTTCACATCGTTAAACTTAACTTTTATTTTTGTATCGTTGATCGAATTGATCGCTTCAAAAAAAAAGTCGATGAACTAAAATGTTCGCAGACAAAAGAAGCAATGTCGCGAGTGACGTCACCATGGTCAATGGCAACAAAAGTGGCAAAAGAAGAAAAATCGTTAAAATGGATAAATATAGAAAAATTGAAACGTAGATGCCTTCAAACTTTTGCGCTCAGCTTGCGCCTGTAGTGAGTGAGTGAGTGAGCAAGGACGGTCATTGACCCTTTCTTCCGTAAACAGACTTTCTTCTCTTTCAACCTTCTCTCTCTCCGCTACAATGTCCAAACATAGACTCGTTCACGTCTTCAAATACACGTTTAACGTGCAAGCTACCGTTAAACTTAATCGACGATTTCACTAATCGACATCGACCGAGTAATGGCGAATTTCACTTGTATAAAAAAGAGTACCCGAGTGTACACTTGGGTACTCCGAGTGTACTCAGGGTACTCCGGGAGTACCCAAGTGTACACTCGGGTGCTCCGAGTGTACTCTTTTTGGACAAGTGAAATTCGCCATTAGTATTAAGTTGTTAGCATCATTTTCTAAAACATTAGTTCATTTGAACTTTTCTAGTTGGTTGTCAGTCACGAGATCGGTTTCAGTATCAGACTCCTGTAAATGAAGTTTCCAACAATTTTCTTGTTGGTAAGTACACATTTGAGCAATTTATATTCTGAAATTCAGTGTAACATTTTAAATGACTTCATCTGCACACTTTTACTTATTCCAATATTAGAAGCTTATTTTTCTTAATTTACATGCATAGGGGTAGTGTTTGTACTAATTACAGTATTACATTATACTTAATTAGATGATGTGTTTGTCTCAGCCCTCTTGTATGCACGACCAAATGGATGTTTAATTGCTGGCTTCAATTTTGGAGGATTTCAAATCTGGGATCTCAACAAATTACAGCTTGTGTAAGTTTGTGTGAACACATTTAAAGATAGTAATTGAGTACAATAATGCAAAATTCCAATCTTGTATTTTGCATTTTTCAGACACACCAGTAGTCACAAATTAGACAGCACACCTATCATTAGGCTTACTTTTCAAGAACCTGATAATGATCCACGAAATTTTTGTTACCTATGGGTTGTACAAGGTCAGCTTATGAATGAAAATAAACAAGATGACTTGGTCGTTGCTACGCTGTATTCTCTGTCTTTTGAACAAAAAATACATATGGAAGGATTTGGACAGTGTTATCAGGTATATTATTTAACCTAATTTGGTTACTAGTGTTTGTCCTCTTTTTAACATTTTATTTTAATTTTTTTCAGGAATTTATCAGTTGTGTCCCTCGTTTTGATTTTCAATTAAATCATGATCCCATGCAAGTGCCATGTAGGGATACAGTAGCCAGTCGATTAATCAGTTGCTTGACTATTGAGGAGACTGTTGCTCGCTCCCCAAATGAACATCAGCATCATCCTAACATATCCATTCGTGAGGAAGGTATGTGATGAGTTTATTTAAATTTGGGTTGATGGAAACTAGGGAACTTAGACATAATAAACCTTCCAATAACATAAAATTGAATATTCTGATTGTCCTCTACTGGTATATTGCATAGATCTCATCAAATGTTTACTTTAACTTTGTTTGATTTTATATATTCAGTACATGATGGACTAGTGGACATGTTTAAATATTACTATTTCCTCAACAATTATACCATGTATTACAAAGATTTGCAATTAAACGTTCAGCCTTACATTCAGGACACCTAGGTTTAAAACCTGGGTCAGCTAACCATGACTGTGCTTCCTGTTTGTAGTTCCCTCTTATGATTCGTTGTGCAGCCTGAGTGCATTTAACCTAAAGCAGCAGTTGTGACTATAAAATCATCCACCCAAAATCCTCAATAATTAAGCTGTTATTAGAAGAACCAATTTAATGAAAACTTGAGTAACTGCTCAGTTTTTCCTTAATTTCTATTCTTCATATTCACAACAATAAAAAAAACTAAATTTTATATTTATTTGTTAACTTTACTTTATTATGCATTAGGTAATGGATGCAGTCTTTGTCTCTTTGTTTGGGAATCCACTTTTGCTGATCCTAACATACGACCTCAAGCAACTTTGGCCATCTTTGACCTCAATCAGTGGTATCAAGCTCAAATGCCATCAAAACTTAGGTTCTTTTGAAATTCTTACATTCTATGTCCAATGCAATTGCCAGTTCTGTTTTTCATTTATGTTAAACCCAAATTATTGCCTCAATATTTGTTTTAGATGCACAAACCTAAGATTATGCCCATATTTTGGATTTTATTCCTTGAGCAGAATAACCGAAAAGGGCTTGCCAGATTTTCTGTTGGTGAGTCATTTTATTCTTTACAACCTTCAAAAAAATAATTTGCATTTAACGAAATGTTGTAGATAAATTATTCAATTTCTTTTCCATTCAGGACGTGTATATTCCAAGCCAATCAATTCGTCGTATGCAAACCAATTCAAAAGCAGAGCAATTTTTTTATCCATCATCACTTGCATTTGGTATGCTGCATAACTGTTTTTTTTTCCCCAGTTGGCTCGTGTTTCTTTTCAGTGTGCATAGTTCTAATTTTATTACATTACTTACAGATGCTATAAGTTTATTTGACACTGGTGTTATTCATGCACCATTTCTTGGTCTGCAGCGTCAGGTAAGAGTGCCTGATTTTCATATCTTGACTCGCACATTTTGCAAAATATTGCATCTAAGATTGTGTCTATTCAGGTCATGTTAGAACTCAAGAGGATTGGTCCATCATTCCTTGTGAACCCTAATGATGCATTTCAAATCTGTATGTGTAGCAGTCTTTTACCTTTACAAGGAGAACCCCAGACATCAAGTCTGTCACTTGTAAGCTGCTTTAGACTAAGTGGTTTTTAATCACATTATTGCAGTATTTTTTTTAAGTAAGATTTTTCTTCTTAATTTTTTGAAAGAATGGACAACGGGAAGCTTTATTATCAATGGCTTTGGAATATGAATTGATCGATCTGTTAATATTATGCATCACTGAATGGGCTTCTGGGCGTAAGTTTGTGCTACTCGAGTTTAAATATTTTAAGCTTGTCGTGTTTATTTTAAAATCCTTGAAAATGCTCCAAGCATGATTTCTCATTAAATTTATATTAAAATTCGTAGAATATACAATTGAAGGTTGCACGTTACGATTCATTCAGGATTGGGCGTGGAAACGAGTTTGTCACATAAAAACATCGCTAGACAAACAATGTGAGTTGCTTTTCTTTTCATTCTGTATCAAATTTTTATTATGAACTTACGTTCTTAAATCTTTTTGTATTTCTGCAATCAAGGTGTTTCATTGTTTGATTGCTCTGGTATTCACCTGGACACTTCATCAGTTCAATCTATCTACCATCAAGTGGGTCAGTTAAAGAATATTGAACTTGTTTTTCGAACTCTGCTGAACCAATGCCAGACCATTCCAACTACTGACCATGGTATTTTACGTTTTTTGTCCTTATCAGTTGCTCAGTGTGATTTGTAAACTTTTCATATTTTGTTTATCATTAATAATAACTTAATCCCTTTTTATTCTAAGGTGCTAAAGAACTGGAATATAGAGGAAATGTCATATCACTTCTGGTCCTTTACTTTGAAGTGATTTTATGGTTTCTTAATTATGGACTCTTGCCGGAAAATGATGAAGAAGATGACTGTGGTTCAACAGGTATTGCCTATCCAAGCAAACTTCTTTCTTGTGTTTATTCCAAGCGAAGAGCAGAAATACAGCGTCTAAGCAGGTAAGTTCACTTAGATAAAAGGAATTATAATAATTTCTGTCCATTCATGTGCAACACTGTTTTTTCGATCGTAGCACTATTGGTCCGAAAGATTTGCTGTTTATTGATGGTTTATTTGCTCATATGGACGACTCATTACCTTCTTTATGGGAACGAAATGGTGGTGATGGACTGTATCCTCCACCAAGTCTTCATTCTCTCCTTAACTCGTATCTCTTGCCTAATGTCAGTTCCACAGTCAAGCACCAAATTGTACAGTATCTTTTTCTAGATTTGACAGGTGAGAATGAGCTAATGAAATCAGAAAGTAACAGTTGTATCAATGAATTTGAAGATCATGTTTGACATTTTGTTCTTGTAGAATTGCTAGATAGTGAACATTATGGGCGTGTCATTGAAAAGCTGGTTAGATTTCCTTCTGCATTTTCATTGTCTCCAAGCTGCATTAAACTTACGCAAGGCTTTTGGCTGTTGGATCATAAAGTTTTTGAGGTTTTTTTGCTATCCTGACTATCAAATTAATTTGATTAATTTTTTCAGTAAAAATTGGTCATATTATCAATTTAATTTTTTAAAACATTTATAAATTTAACTTAACATTTTTTACTTGTTCTTATTTGTAGGAAGCTATTTCTATGCTCTTGCATCCAATGGTCAATTCAACTGATATTTGTCCATGGCAACATTCACGTGTAATGAAGGCCTTTTTATATCAAGGGGAACCAAAAAAGGCTCTCACTTATGCACGTGTTCGCCGACCAAGTTTGCAGACAGCTGAAGACGTGCGATTTCATCTTACGTTGCTTTTAGCGAATGGGTAAGTTTTTCGTCAAGGAACTTGACACTGACAGAAATTTATCTTGAAAATAAAATCTCATTGTTATCCTTTATATAAATGTTTTTTAGTTTAGTGGCAGAAGCCTATGATTATCAAAAATCTGTTAGAAATCAAGGGAATGCTGAGGATTTGTTGCAGCACTTCTTCTTGGGTTGCCAACAAACAAAAAACTTTAGGGACTTAATGAATCTACCATTGAGTCCTTTGGAAGAAGACCATTTGGTTGACTTTTTAAATAGCTGCCCAGAATCTCAAGCTCGCGAAATTCTCGTTATATATTATTTACAACGATCACGTTATGTGGATGCCATGCGTCTCAATGAACGCCTCATTCCATGTGTTATGGTGAGTTTGATTAACTTTTTTTGCTTTATATTTATTATTGGTTTGTGAAATATAGTATTGTAATTTCACCATATAGTTCACAAATTTCCAATGTCAAGTTTATTGTAAAAGCATGCCTTACCTTGGCATATGTCATATTTTTGCATTTTCGTTGATGAGGGAAATTGTTTTAAAAATTGAAAAATTCCGGGAAGTTTTAAGGTTTATTTCAAGGGAACGCTAAAGAAATTACGAGTAATGCGAATTGGCAATGCAAAGAATGTTTCCTATCAATTATTATTAATTTCTTGTTTATACGGTTTTTATAGCATGAAGCTGATCCAGCCGCTCGAGAACGTGCCATTACTAGAAATGCAATTGTGGATGGATTTTCGAAGCTCTTACCTCAGGTTTACGGACAAATAACACAGAATGTTAAGCATTTGTTTGGGCCAGGAAAGGATATTTGGCTGCAGGGTAAATTCGCCACATATTCATCCTTTAGTCTAACAATTCAACATGACCTTATTCAAGTGTTTTTTATCATCAGTACCAAGGCCGCAGCCGTTGTCTTCTAAAGTAATTGCTTACAGTAAGGAACCAATGTCCCAGTCTAATCTTATTGAAACTGTTATGGGTCAAATTACAAGTGTTTGGTCAATGCCACCGGAAGATTATACCCCTATTCGAAGGTAATTTAACTTTAAATTGGCATTTCAATTTCATGTTAGTCAACATTTTCTTTAAAATATTTTAGGAGATCTTCCTTCAAGACTAACCGTAGGCCAAGCATTGTTCCCTTGATTGGTACTCCAATATCCAGCAAAAAAAGTTTCACAAATGAAGAGTACGTGCTTATCCATGTCAGTGTTTACCAACCTTGTTACCTTAGAAAAACTCCTAAAATGTTTATCATATTCCATGGAACCTGCAAAGTATTTCTTTCATATCTCACAGAAGTGTTTTTAAAAAGTTTTTTAAATTTTGAAAACATTCTGTGATATATAATGGCTTGAGAAACCCTGGTTGGAAAATGCTGGTCAATTTTTAAATTTTAATGTAAAATTAGTTAAAAAAAAAACTGCAATACATTTGCCAAATTCATTTTTCAGCCATCTAACTCAGCCTGTGTTTCCGATAATTGTGGGTAGAGATGTCAGTGGTCTAGACCAGAGTTTGTATCACGCCTCGCCTGCAAAGAAGGCTCGATTTCTTGATGTTAGTCCAGCCCATCTTAGTCCAAGCGGTAGAAGGCAAGTATCTTAATTATGATCAATTAATTATTGTCAATTCATTGATATCTGTTGAACTCGTTTGGAAATGTTGCCTAACGTTTATCAACACGTTGAATGTCTATAAAAATGAACATTGCATTCCTAATATATAAGTCACCGATATTCCCTGAGAATTCTCCTGCTTTGCCTTTTGACTCTTTCATTAAATTAGCTCTTAAATTTACTTCTTGCATATTTATCAGGTTTATTTATACAAGCCAGTGAGCTTATCATACATGACCATATAATTAATGTTTGATGTAATAGAATACACCCGTTCATGAATAAAGAAATCTGAACCAACCTTCTCAATACACTTAAATCAAGCCAAAATTGGAAACCTTCATGATTTTATAATTAGCATACCTAATATTTATAGACGAAGTCTGAGTTACTACAATGCAGAAGCATTATCCTTGTTGCAAACTCCACCAGTTCGAAGGAAGACGCCATCATCTAGAGCTTCAGCTGTAAAAACCAGCACTCCTGGTTTTACGCCTCAGTCTATTTTGAAGGTGCATTTAAAGGACAAACCTCCTACTTTGTCCTTTGAATCCATGAAGGGTAGGTTGAATATTTAAAATTTGAATATCAGAATATCAGTAAAGCTGTGCAGTGATTTAACCGAATTCAATTTCCTAAATATTTAGAAAAAAGGACTTTATCTCTTGCAATCACTCCGGATATTCTGGATGATGAGGTCACTCCATCAAGTTCCCCACAACCCAAACTAGTGCAGGACAGATCTGAGTCAAGGCATTTGAGGTTTCAGTTTTCTTCTAGCAATGATGAAAGCCATGCTAGTTCAATGGAAGAATCTTTGTGAGCAGATTAATTATTTTTAATGTTTTGTTCTGCTATTTTTCATATTTGTTGTATTTTAATTATAAATATTTGTAATTGTTCTTATAGTGCAGAAGAATCTTCTATTAATGATATAAGAGTTTCTCCAGTCAGTCCCAATTTGCCAGCTTCTGATGAGTAAGCATAATGTTGTAAATTTTGAGAACTCAAATATTAAATGCTGATATATTTATGCATAATTTATTTTCTGAAGATTGGTTGAAGAACCCCATGCCAGCCCAAGACGTCCTTTATATTCAAAGCAAACCTCATTTGCTTCTGATGAAAGTTTAAATAAACTTGAAGATAATTCCCATTCTTCTGTCAGAGAGGATTTATCCATTAATAGCAATTCATCATTGTCAACTGAAGGTTGGTGAACAGGTTAAGTGTGGTTGAGCATTTCTATTGATATGAGTAAGCTGAGTAAACTTTTTACATTAATCAGAATTGGAACTTGGTGGAGACAATAGGATGATTTTTGATGTTGTTGATGATGATGATGATGAAGAACCTGACAATGTGTTTCCGGTTTCTCATCAAATAGATGATGAAAGTAACTCAGGTATTGTTATATAAGGTGGTCATTTTGTAGAAAAAAGTGTTGAAGGCAGTGCTTTACAAGTCAAATGTAATTATCAGGAGTTAAAAAAAAAATTTTGCTCACAAACTACTGGTTACTAATTGCAATTACCTTGAAAGTAAAAAGAAATATGAAAATCGTGTGGCCAGTACAGTAATTCTTGGATTAAATATTCTGAATTATTTTAAGCTAGTTTTTTTAAAACTATAGTGAAAATCAGGAAAAAATGAAAGCTATTTTATTCTCATGTCCTTGCGCAATATACCATTGACTATGCCTGTGATGTTTGTACTGCATCAATAAATTAAATGATTAATCAATATGGACATAGACAAATAATCTCACCAAAAATTTGGAATAATTTAATTTATTACTCATTAGTGTTATTACGCTTAAAAGGAGTTTGTGACACTAATTTATCTCCTATGCTTTTTGTAACATAGATGTATCAACAGATGAAAATCCGGCCAGCCTTCTAAGTGTTGGCTCTCCACATAAATCCCAAGTCTCAACAGTTTTGCAGGTGTATAATGAGGGTGTTGATTTAGTGGTTGAAGATGCATCATCGGATAGTTCTACAAGTGAGGACATAAAAAAAGAACAAGCTCTTCAAGAGGCTTCGACTCCAGTAAAAACCACTTTGGTAAAAGCACCCTCTCCCAGGCCAATGTCGTTTTTCAGTGCAGAAAGGGGAAAAGAACACTTCATGCAAATGAAATATGCCATGTCCAAAGAATTGGCCAAGCAATCTGGCGAGAAAAATTTCGATTTCAATAATGCTGACCTTGAAATCGTCGAGACTGAATCTCCACTCGCATCTTTGGTGAATAAAACATTGGATTCGGTTTTTTCCTCACGTCCCAATTTACCATCAATTATGAGTATCAAATCCAGAACACCCTCTACTTCAACCCGGAGTTCTCCGAAAGCAGCAGCTACACCTTGTGCTGTAAATGATGATAAGCTTCTTACTCCGCTTAGTGTGGATGTGCAGGAAATGGCATGCTCCTTGTCACAACCTGCTTCCCCATCGCTTGTTCCGCAAAGTTCACCTAGAACGCGAAGCCAGGCTGCCCGAGAGAATGAAGCATTACAATTGGACAGTCCTGCGGTTCGAAGAAGCCCAAGGAAATCTTCATCTTTGTCTCCTAAAGCAGAGAATACATTGCCCTTAGTTACTACGTGTTCTAAATTGAGGAAGAAAAGCCCTGTTAAAACAGTAGAATTATCAAAATCAATACTTTCCAAAACTCCCAGAAAATCGACCACCTTTGGGGTGTCAGAATCAACCCAAAAGATTCGAAGATCGCCTTCACTGTCACCAAAGTTAGCATCGACATCTTCTCCACGCTCGAGTACTTCTAAATATGAAATTGAGTCAATGCAGGAGGCAGAAATGCTCAAAACTGTGACTCTTACAGATGTGATAAAAGAGGCTGCTGTGTTACCAACAGAGACTGCCAAACAAGAAGTTAGCCCAGTTTTAGTATCCAGAAGACAATCTTCTTTATCACCAAAACCTGTCACAGTGCCTCTGGAAGATACTTCTTCTACTTACTCTCCCTCCAGCATTTCTATTTCATCGAGGAGCCAAAATCTATCCGGAAATTTAGGGGATGAAATTACACTTTCTCGTCAGCTTCCTGCTTCAACAACTGAAGTTGAAATGGTAGAGCTTGATATAGTCACAATTCCAAAAAGTGTTATACCAGTTACACAGACTCAAAGCAATCCAGGAGTTAAATTGACGCATGAGCAGACGTCATCATCTGTTTCTCAATCTTCTCCGTTATCACCGGCAGGCAGGCAGCGAAAGCTATCTGGAAATGCAGATGTCTCTTCTTTGCATTCTCCACCTTTGGAGGCTTCTTTGCTAGCATCTTCAGGGCAGGAGCTGAAGAGTGCTAATGACAAACACGTAGAAATGCAGCTTTCAAATGATTCTGTAAAAGAGTCTAAAGAAAATGTTGTATTGACATCATCTAACGTACATTTAGAGATGGAAACATTAGATGAAGATACTCTCACTTCATTCCCGGTTCATCCATCATCAAATCAAGATGACCAGGAAATGTTACCAGTCTCCAAGAATATTGAAATGAACGAGGAAAAACATGAATTGCTTAAATCTGAGTTGCAACTTGCCAATCAAAGTTTACTAGATTCCCCACCATCTCTTTCTCATAAGAACATGGAAGATGAGAGTGATGTATCAAGCGTCAAAGCAAAAGTGGATAAAATGGCATCTACCACAATGCTGGCAGAACCATTATCACCAAGGCGTACGTCGCCTCGAACTAGAAGCCATTCAGGACCAGTCAGTAGTAGTGCGAATTTAGAGAAAACACCTCTGACAGAAAAGACTCTTGATACTGAGAAAATGGAAAAAGGCATTGAACTCGAAGTTAGCGCACCGTTTAATGTAAGGACTAGAAGTCAATCCGGGCAAAAAACTTATAATCTCCGGACGAAAACATCTCCTAAAAAGAGCATCAAAGAAGAAAATCCGACAAAAGTGGGCAATGATTCACAAATTTCCATGGGGCCATCTACGAGCAAAAATTCGCTTGTTAAAGCTTTGCCTTCTGAAAGCGAAAAAGTAAGGCGAGTTAGACGAGCCTCCCAGCCAACTCCAACCCATACTGCTACAATTGAGGTTAATCCTCGGGAAAAGGTGAATAACGTTTTTTCAAATCTCGTTAGTGTCATAATCACTTAGAATATCATGGTCGGAATATATTTAGAATTGCCGCTTAATTTTTTACCAGATGAAAATGATGTACCAAATCTAATTTTCGGTTTACTTGAATTACATGTTGCATTGTTTGCATTCGCTTTGACAGAATGTAACTGGATAGTGAAACAGGAATTTTATTCTGATGTTAATTCATGTACCATGAATGTAGTATTGATATGTAATTTTTTTTTACAAACGTTTCATTTAAACTTGTGGCATAACTTATTTTCATCTACTTAAAGTGATTAGAGTTTTTCTATCACTTTTGATGCATATTTCCACAAATAATGAATTTTTTATTTTTTCAGTCCTTAAAACTGCGAAGTAACACCCAGCTGCCTGTAGATCAAGCTGAAATGGCTACCGAAGAAGGCAAGCTTTTTGCGATTTTGTAATTATTTATACTGGTTTCATTTGTTCAACGTGAGACATTATAACAATATAAATTATTTGCAGTTTTAGACAATCAAGAAACAGAAATGATAACATCACAAGATGCAGCACCTCAAAGTGAGACTAGCACAGAAACTCCAGCAAAAACACACGACAAACTAAGGAAGATGCCAAGGAGAAAGGTCATCAAAACCACCTTTATAGGTGAAGATGAAAGTATGCAGACGCCAGTCCCTGTTCCCCCAAAGACAGGACGTGAGTTTTCCTAACTTCACTCAATTTCTGTCAAAGTTAATGCCAACCATACACCATTCTTTGCTATTTTAATACGAATACTATAAATTAATCGCAGATATGAAGGAGTTCGTGTATTTATTTTTTATACTCAGGTGTTTCGGGCTATCACTTTTATCAGGAGCTAATTAAAGTTAATTCACCATAAATTGTAGAAAATAAGGCAACACTTTATAGTTTGACCATTCAGTTGAGTTTTTTCAATTATTTAATTAATGGTGTATTAATTTTTAAATATCTCCTGATGAGGGGTGATAGCCCAAAATATTTTGGGAATAAAATCAAATATTGACTGTATAAATACAATAGGCCAGTATAAATAAGTTAAGGTAAATAGTTATATCTTGTCGTTTATCAGCCTTGAGAAAAAGAAAACGAGCAGTTTGGGTTTTTGCATTAGTTAAATTGATTCTGAAATCAGTTTTGCACTAAACTATTTTTGTCATGGCAGAAAGTGGAAAGTGATATTACATTTTTATCTATTATAATTATTCGACAAGAAATCTTTTATCACTTGGGTCTGCTCAGGCCAATACTGGATATTTTAATTTGGTGTTTTCAATAATTATTAAACATAGTACTGTATTAGCAGCATTTCAGTTAATTTTGCTCACTAAAATGAATGTGCATGGTTATAAATTCCATCCATGAATACCTCTATGGCTCACTTCATTTATCATTTCCTTGATTTGACAATTTATCATTTGCAGGGAAGCCACGTTTTTCTTTTTCACAACCCACAATTATAGAGACTGAGGAAGCTGGTAAAGTGAAAAGACTGCATAAATTTTAAAGATAACAGTACTTGCATTTGCAGAACATGAATCTAACTTTTTGTTTTATAGATTATACGTTACTGCAAACCCCACCGTCTTCCACAACCAACTACATATTTTCGCCTCCCATCACACGATCTAAAAGCCGCAAGTCACGAAAAACTCCAGAAGATGCTTCCTCTGACGCATCCAAGAAAACAACTATTGCTTCGGGTGCATCACTTTCATCCATCGATTCGCCAAAAACTCCTAGTGTGTCTTCAAGAAGAAAGTAAGGAAACATTTTTTTATTACGGTAAATTCTTGACATTTACTCGTAATCAATAAATATAATTCAGAGTTATTTTAACCAACGAATGAAGATTTGTTTTTTTAAATCTAACCATCTAATTATTTGTTCACCTTCTGCACCTCCACAGGTCAAGTAGCCAATCCTTTAGTGATACTCCAATCAATTTCATTTCTCCTATTCCGGAATCGTCCGAGCAGGAAGGTGGTAATAAAAATGATACGCATTCATCCCGAAAATCTGGAATTTTGCATCGCCACAGCATGACTCTTCGAAAGCAGAAAGGTGTCTTAGTTACCAGGAAATCAGCGCGATTGGATTAATTTAGTGACTTGATTTTACTTGTAAGTATTGTTTTTTCCTTGTTTTTAAAAAAAAATACTTTAAATAAGGTAATCTGCGAGACATTTCATTTGTGGGTTGTTTTAAATATTATTTAAAATTGAAATGTAACTGGACAAGAGATCCTCATTTTGAGGCTGCAATTTGGAACAATCTTCTAAATCATTTTTAATCGCCGCAAACTGGACCTTTTAAGAAAAGGCATAATGATGTTAATTATATATAAATATTCCTAAATGCGGCATTTTGTCTCTGCTTTTATCGACCTTCATTTGTTACATGTTCTAATAAATCTTCTGTAGCTTATTAAGTGTTTGTCTCTATCAAATTAACATTTTAAATTGCCACTCATTCTTAGACATCCAGGGTCTATTCCCCTGGGAGGGGAATGCTTTTGTATTAATGAGACACAGATATAGCTGCAGATATCTATAAAACAATTTGAGAAATTTTAACTTTTGTCTGTGCAAATAATCTTCTGTTATGAAATCAATATAAAAGTGTAAACTTGAACAAATAAATGTGCAATCCTTATAAGCAACAACTTGAATGTCAGAGAAGCTTGAAAGCTTATCTGAACATTCTGGTCATAATACATCAGATAATCTTTTTCTTGACTATATCAGCATTAACTGTGCATGATATGTACCAGTTATGTGTACATACATTTAATTTAAAAGTGATCTCCAAAGTGGGTTCTCAATAATTTTATATTCGTTGATTATATAAAAACGTACAAAATTGTGATTTTTATGTTTTGCTAGAGATAAATACATGCCACATAATTTTTTTAAAAAATAAATAAAAATTACGCTTTATTCTGGAAGTCCGCAATACGATTTTTTAGTAAATAAGGATGCCCGACACAATATAAAAGTATGAAGACTACTGGTATAGAACGCATCATAAATATTATAAATTAGGTTTTTTTTTTACAATTTTGAAAGTAAGTAACAATATTAGTTAGGTTTGATCTACCTAACTTTTTTTTAAATTTGCTGGAATGTTTTTACCACCTGAAACATTACTCAAACTAAAAAATGCCTACAAACCTGGAAAGAAATGATTACATACAGTACATGTATAATTTTTTTCCTGGTGTTGAAATATGATATAAGTTAAATTATTTTTTTAAAATAAATTGCTATTAATTGCCACATCACACCTGCATTACTTGTGTGACCATAATAAATACTAAAATCGCAATTTACAATTGTGAGTTCCAAAATTACTGCAACCCTCAGTATTCAGATGACATCGTTTGCATTTTATTCTAAATACAGTTGACAAAAAAAGTATGTGAACAGTATGAAAATTGCAGTTTTCGGAAAAAATAAATGGTGTAGATGTTAAA
>JAQGBX010003593.1:0-17001 GCA_034698745.1 Megaphyllum sjaelandicum | reverse complement strand
ACAGGTACATGTAGCTAGGAGCTGCGATGCAATCACTTTACATGTACTAAAATGGGGCCCAAAATAGAAAAAAGGGGGAAATTCCCTGTACAGTGAATAAAGATGATGCCCAATAGCTAGCGACTCATCTAGAATTAAAAAAAGGGGAAATTCCCTATTTTGCAGCTGTTTCTGGATAAACCTGTCTAAAATCAAAATTTCCCCTGGGTTCAAGCGTTTGATTTTTGACAGGTTCTACTGTATCGAGATTATTTTCAGGGAGTGTGCTGAACCCTGAACCCGGGATGAAGCACTCCGGACTTACGGTAGAACCTCGTTCGGACGGAACCTCCACGAAACCCTCGAAATCGGTCCGTTTACCGATGTAGTGGTTGGTGTATCGTCGGACAATTCGATGCGAAACGTGATTTCGAGAATGAGAACTACCGGGGTTCCCCCAGTACTGGAAAAGAGTCAAGGAACTTGAAAATTACCTGGAAAAGTCAGGGAAGAATGGTTTATTTTGAAAGAGTTGGGGGAAATTCAACGCAGTCACGACGATCTAAAACTAATACTTCTACGAGGTTAGCTCGGGGCCCATTTTCCGAGTAGAAAATTTGAAAAAAAAATTTCCACATTTTCGGAGTAGAGATTTGCAAAATTTCCACGTTTTCCACGTACAAATTTGCACAATTTTCCGCGTTTTTTGAGTTTTAATTTGAAAAATTTTCCAATTTCAAATTTGCCAAAAGTGTTCACGTTTTCCGAATACAAATTTGCAAAATTCTCCACGTTTACCGAGGACAAATTTTCACAAAATGTTCCACGTATTTCGAGGGCAAATTTGCAAAATTTTCCACGTTTTCATAGTAGAGATTTGCAATATTTCCACGTTTTGCATGTACAAATTAGCAAAAAATTTCACGTTTTTCGAGTACAAATTTACAAAATTCCCGGCAACGGTAATTTGGGATGTGTCTCTAAATTCATCCGGGGATCCTGAAAATGTTCACGATCCGAGTTCGTCTTCGGCGAGGTTCGACCGTAATACGAATCGAGTCCGGATCACTCCGCTTTGGCCAAAATTCTTTTCCGCTCACCTATTCCTTTGTCACCGTTTCAGCCGTGGTGAGGATTCTGGTGGATGCCGGAGCCGACGTGAACCGCTGCGACCGCGATTGGAGGACGCCTCTGATGAACGCTTGCAGCCAGTCGAACGAGGCCATGGCCGGATTCCTGCTGAGCAGAAACGCCGACGTCAACCTCCCCAATCCTGCAGGCAACACGGCCTTGATGTGCACCCTGGCTGAACCCGGCTTCGACTTGGAGCTGCTCGAAACGCTGCTGCGGGCCGGAGCCGACGTCCACGTTCAAGACGAACGAGGCGACACTCCTTTGCACCTCGTCACCGGAACGCCAGTCGGCGGTCGGCCGACGTTGGAGGCCGCGGAACTTCTGATGTCCCACGGATGCGACATCAACGCCCAGAACGTTCTTCACCACACGCCTCTTCACACGTCCGCCTTGTTCAGCGATTACCAGTCCGTGCTCCGGCTGGTGAGGGCCGGATGCGAGCTGGACATGGTGGACGATTGGAACTTCACGCCCATCTGCTACGCCATTCGCCAAGGAAAAAAGCACATCGTGGAACTGCTTCTGGCGGCAGGCGCTAAGGTTCCGCGCGATCACTGGAGGTCCGTGCAGGCCGCGACCCAGCTCAAGGATCCGGCGCTGCTGGTGCGCTTGCTGGGGGACGGCTACGAGTGCCGGAGTTTGGCCAGCATGTGCCGGAGGACCATCGTGGTCCATTACGGAGTAAAGGCGCAGGCGATCATCGACGGTCTGCGCTTGCCCACCTTCATCAAAAGTTATCTGGCTTACAACATCTTGTGAAGGTGAGACCGGGTTTTTTTACGGAATCCGTGGGCTTCTCGACGAGGAAACGGAACGAGTCCGGCTCCCTGGAGACAAACTCTCGACGGCGAGAACTCCTTTCCGTTCTCCGTCGGAGTTTGTCTTGACTAGGTTTTTGAGCCGTACATTTGTTCCGTATCTGTCCAACTCCTTAAATCCGGAAGAATATTAGTTTGTTAGTCAATGAAATCTTTTTCTTTCCTTCCAGAAATAAGTTGATAAAATCAGGAAAGGACCAAAGCTCTTCGAGAGCCCTTCGAACGTTGGATTTTGGCGTTCTTCGGTCATCTACCTCTCCCCCGAGTCATGGTACGCTATTGCCGCGCACCACGAAACCGTGACCCGAGAAATGCGCCACCACGTGGACAGTTCTTGACTCTCGGATCTTGCCTGGAATTACGGAACTACAACATCCGTATCGTTTAATTTTTTTTTTGTTATTATTTTTCTAATTTCTTACTTATCTGTGATATCTTCGAGTTAATCTTCACGGGCTACATAGCGAATCTCTCGCTAGCTCCCATCTCTTTCTTTCTTTCTTTTCTTTTTTTAATTTGGAACGTCTGGCACGTGCGAGATTGCGCATGCCAGAGTTCTGTTTCTTTTTTTTTCAATTTGTTTTATTCTGTTTTTTTTAATTTTGGAACTTGTGTTGCACTGGCTTCCGCGTGTGCCTGAATTACATTTTTATTTAAATTTGTTCTTCTTTTTTTTGTAATTTGGAACGCCTGGCACGTGCGAGTTTGCATGTGCCCGAGTTCTATTTTTTTTTTAAATCGTCCTTTTTTTTAATTTGGAACGTCTGGCACGCGTGAGTTTTTGCGTGTGCCGGAGTTCTATTTTTATAATTTTTTAAATTGGTTTTCTTTTTTTTTTTTTTTTTAATTTGGAATTTCTGCCACGTGTGAGTTTGCTCGTGCTGCAGTTCTATTTTTTTGAATTCGTTCTACTTTTTTGAATTTATTCTGGTTTTTTGAATTTTGGGAACTTGTGTGGCACTTGCTTCTGCGTGTGCCGGAGTTCTATTTTTTTAAATTTGTTCTTCTTTTTTAATTTGGAATGTCGGGCACGCACGAGTTTGCGTGTGCTAGAGTTCTGTTTTTTTTTTAATTCGTTCTGCTTTTTGAATTTTTTCTGTGTTTTGAATTTTGGAACTTGTGTGGCACTGGCTTCTGCGTGTGCCGGAGTTCCATTTTTTTTAAATTAGTTCTTCTTCTTCTTCTTCTTCTTTAATTTGGAATGCCTGGCACGCGCGAGTTTGCGCCTGTCTGGTGTTCTTTTTTTAATTTGTTCTATAAAATGGAACAAATTTCAAAACACCTTTTTTTTCATTTTAGATGAAAATGTAGGCATTTTTTTCCTGACACATTTCTCTAAATGCTGTAATTAATTTTATAAATTCTTTAAGTGATAATAAATGAGGTTCCAAGTTCCAAACAACTGCTTGGCTACTTTTTTTTTAAGTTAAGAAGATATGAGATAAAAAAAAAGCACAACCGGAACTCTTTGAAACGGGTACAATTTTTTAAAATTTTCTAATGAATTTAATTGAAAAATGTTTTCTGTTTTTATTTCTTTTATTTTTGTAAGTTGGTTATAGTTTGGGACTTAATAGCAGTCGTTTAGCCGTTCTATTGTTTAGTCGTTTAGTGTTCTATAAAATGCGACATATTTCAAAAAAGCCTTTTTTAATTTTTTTGATGAAATGTAGGCTTTTTTTCCTGCACATTTCTATAAATGTTGATATTAACTCAATTTTTTTTAAGTTAAAGAAGAAGATATGAGATAAAAAAAAAGCCCGAAGGGAACTCTTTGAAACGGTGAGTACGAGGTGCTTCTTCGGAAGTTAAAATTTTAATTTTTTTTAAAAAATTTACCATGAATTTGAGTGAGAAAATGTGCAATTTTTAATAATTTTATTTTTGTAGGTTATTTAGTGCGATTATAGCGGACGTGTTTTATGGAAGGTCCCTGTGCCGTGCTGTCAACTAGAAACGCGTGCGATTCGAAATAATCGAATCAGCTGTTGTTCGATTGTAAACGGTGGTTTAATTTACTTGAAATTTGGTAATTTTAAGGACTTTTAAGGTAAGGGCGTTTACTCTATTTAAAACTTAAGTGTTCGTATTAGTTGTTAAGGTCACGTCACTTTCAATGATCATTACTGTACGTGACCTAAATCGTTGGTCACTTCAAAATGGTCAGTATGTCATTGACATGGATGATCATTCTGTCGCGAACATTGATTATTATGTCATGCACTTAGAACAGGGTTCCCCCAGACCTGGAAAAGTCAGGGAAAAATGGTTTATTTTGAAAACGTCAGGAAAATTCAACGCAGTACCCCAGGAGAAAATCGGCTTTAGTAAACTTAAGTATTTTTGAAGTAACTTAAGTAAAAAGTACTAAAGTATTACTAAAGTTCAATTACTGTAGTATAACTTCATTTAACTTCAGTTTACTAAAAATTTATTTATGTTTTTAGAAATTAAGTATTACTTAAGTTTTACTACATGCTAAATTTAAGTATACTATTAGTAAACCATAATACATTAGAAGTTATACCATGGAGATCCTAAATTAATTAATACTTCTACGAGGTTACTGTAGCTCAGGACCCATTTTTCTTGTACAAATTTTCCACGTTTTCCGAGTTCAAATTTGCAAAAATTTTAAACGTAATTTTCAGAGTACAAATTCGCAAAAAGTCTCTAGGTAATTTCCGAGTACTAGTTTTTCCACATTTTCTAAAGATTAAAATTGCAAATTTTCCCCCTACTTTTTCTCAGCCCAAATTTTTAGCATTTTCCAAATACAAAATTTTCCCAATTCTCCCAAAAATTTTATGCAATTCTTTTTTTTTGAATTTTGTTAAAAAAAAATTGTCCGTATATTGATTTTCAAAATTGTCGTTACATGTAGTAAATTTAAAAAAAATATTTTCTAGTGTCAATTTTTCACGTTAATTGACATTCATTGGTCAGCGAAGTTTTCTTAAAACCTGGAAAAGTTAGGTAAGTTGAACATGGAATTTCTGGGGGAACCTTGAAGTTGTAACATGCAACGAAATAAAGGTCGGTATAATTTTAAAACTCTTTATCAAAGTTTTTACGAGAAGTAAACGTAAGGTGCGGAACCATTAAATTCCTGTTCGAATCTTCATTTCTTGGCCGTAACGGACTGCGTCTTTGCGTCGTTTCAGGTTTTGCATCTCGCGACATGAAAGTCGCGCGTGTGAAGATGTCCGTGGAAGAAGTAGCGCAGAAACATAATACGTTCCTCGTGGAGGCCATTCAAAGCAACGACCTGATGGAGGTGGAAAAGATGCTGAAGCGAGGCTTGGATCCGGATACCAGAATTGAACTCGGCGGTAAAAAAAGACCCATCATCTGCGAATGCGCTCTTCGCAATCGCCTCATCCTCGGTAATTATAAGTGCGCGCGGAAGGATTTCCGACAAAAAAAATGTACGGAATTCCCCTGGCATCGGAATCAAAAAAAATTCCTTTATGATATAGGGAAGGATTTCTAGAAATGAAACAATGAATCTGAGAAATTTTTTTTCCTCAAAAATTTGGTAAATTTGGTAATTTTTTTAATAAGTATTTTTAAGTAATTTTCAAAAAATGAAGAAATTTTTTTTTCAAAATTTAGGTTAATTTTTCTTTTCTCCAAAAATGTGGTTAACATTTTTCCTCTAAAATATTTTTTTTCAAAAATTTGGTTAATAATGTATTTTTTTTAAAAAATTTGGTTAATATTTTTCCTCAAAAATGTGGTTAATAGTTTTCTTCAAAAATGTGGTTATTATTTTTCCTCAAAAATGTGGTTAACATTTTTCTCCAAAAATGTGGTAAATATTTTTCTTCAAAAATGTGTTTAATCTTTTTCTCCAAAAATGGGGTTAATATTATTTTTCAAAAATGTGTGTAATATTTTTCATCAAAAATGTGGTTCTTGCTCAAAAATGTGGTTCTTGCTCAAAAAAATTTTTCCTCAAAAATGTGGTAAATATTTTTCTTTAAAAATGTGCGTAATATTTGTCTTCAAAAATGTGATTAATATTTTTTATCAAAAATGTGGTTAGTAATTTTTTTCAAAAATGTGGTTACTATCATTCTTCAAAAATTGGGTTAATATTTTTTTATCAAAAATTTGGTAATAATTTTTCTTCAAAAATGTAATTAATATTTTTTATCATAAATTTGGTTAATATTTTTCCTTAAAAATGTGGTTAATATTTTTTATCATGAATTTGGTTAATATTTTTTTATCAAAAATGTGGTTAACATTTTTCTCCAAAAATTTGTTAAATATTTTTCTTCAAAAATGTGCTTAATATTTTTCTTCAAAAATTTGGTAAATATTTTTCTCCAAAAATTTGCTTAATATTTTTTATCATAAATTTGGTTAATATTTTTTTTATCAAAAATGTGGTTAACATTTTTCTCCAAAAATGCGGTAAATATTTTTCTCCAAAAATTTGCTTAATATTTTTTAACAAAAATGTGGTTAATAATTTTTTTAAAAAATGTGCTTAATATTTTTCTTCAAAAATAGTGAAAATGCTGTTGCAGGCAGGTTGCAACATCGACCAATTAGATTCCAGTGGAAAGACCGCCCTGCACATCGCGGCCAGAAACAGCCACAGGGACATGGTGTCGCTCCTCGTCCACAAACGGGCTCACGTCAACGCCGTCACGCAAAGCGGAAAAACTCCTTTGCACTTGGCTTCTTTAATGAACTCCTTAGGCAAGTCTGTCCCAGAATCACCTATCGAGATTATTTTCAGAGGGTGTGCTGAACCCTAAACCCGGGATGAAGCACTCCGGGCGTACGGACTAACCTCGTTCGGACGGAACTCCACGAAATCCTCAAAATTTGTCTCGTTTCCGATGTCGTAGTTGGTATGTCGCCGGAAAATCCGAGACGAAACGTGATTTCCAGAACGAGAACTACGCCTTGTGTGAAAAATTCAAAACCCATTTGCAAAATTTTCCACGTTTTCCATTTACAAATTTGCACGATTTTTCGCGTTTTCTGAGCATTAATTTGCAAAATTTTCCATGTTTTCCGAGTACAAATTTTCCACAGTTTTTGGTTGGCAAATTTGCAAAATACTTCAGTTTTCCGAAACAAAATTGCAAAATTTTCCAAGTTATTCGATTACAAAATTGCAAAATTCTCCACATTTTCCTAGAACGAATTTGGAAAATTCTCCATTTCTTCCCAGGACAAATTTGTGAAAATTCTTCACTTTTTCCGTGTAAAATTATGCCACATTTTCCACGTTTTCCGAATACGAATTTGCAAAACTGTCAACGTTTTCTATGTTTTCCGAGTACGACCGTAGTACGAATTGAGTCCGAATCATTCCGATCCATCTGAAAGTTCTTCGTCGCTCATGTACGTGTGTTCCGTTTCAGCCGTAGTGAGGATTCTGGTGGAGGCCGGAGCCGACGTGAATGCCTTAGATCACGATTGGGATACTCCTCTGATGAACGCTTGCGACCAACAGAACGTGGCCGTGGCCGGATTCCTGCTGAGCAAGAACGCCGACGTCAACCTCCCCAATCCTGCCGGCAACACGGCCTTGATCTGCTCCTTATCTCAATCCTGGTGCCATGTGGAGCTGCTACGCAAGCTGCTGCAGGCCGGAGCCAACGTCCACGTTCAAGACTATCGTAGCGACACTCCGCTGCACCTCATCATCGGAAAGTGCTTCGAAGGTGGGCTAGAGTCGGAGGTCGCCCAGCTTCTGATGTCCCACGGGTGCGACGTCAACGCTCCGAACAGTTTTAGCCACACGCCTCTTCACATGGCCGCCGAGTTCAAACAGGACATGTCCGCGCTCTGGCTGGTGAGGGCCGGATGCGCGCTGGACCTTGAGGACGATATGGACATGACGCCCATCTGCTACGCCATCCGTCAAGGAAGCCGCTACATCGTGGAACTGCTTCTGGCGGCGGGCGCTAAGTTTCCACCCGAGGAATGGAGGACCGTGGATGCCTTGACCGGTCTCAAGGATCCGGTGCTGCTGGCGCGCTTGCTGGGGGATCGCTACGAGTGCCAGAGTTTGGCCAGAATGTGCCGGAGGTCGATCCTGGTCCATTACGGAGTGAACGCGCAGGCGGTCATCGGAAGTCTGCGCTTGCCCACCGCCATCAAGAGTTATCTCGCTTACGACGTCTTGTGACGGTGAGTCCGGGTTCTCGTAAGACAAACTCTCGACGGGGAGAACTCCTTTCCGTTCCCCGTTCTTGCCTTTCTGCGGCCGATGTTGATTTCTTCGTTCGAGACCGGGCTCGGATAATCCGGATGTTAGGTCATTCGTTACATCTTTCAGTTAACGAAATCCTTTTCTTTCCTTCCAGAAGGAAGTTGATGAAATCGGGAAAGGACGAAAGCTCTTCGAGAGCACATCGTTCGATTTCGGCGTTCTTCGGCGATCTACCTCTCTATTCTTCGGTAAGCTATTGCCACGCACGATGAAGCCGTAACCCGAGAAATGCGCCATCACGTGGACAGTTCTTGACTCGGATCTTGCCTGGAATACGGAACAACGCCCGTATCGTTTCAATTCGATTCAACTCGGTACCCTACTATCGGTAAATAAGTACCATTTCTTTACGCGCAGACTATAACGCGTGCCAGAGTTCTATTTTTTGTTTTTATAATTTGTTTTACTTTTTAAATTTATTCTGCTTTTTTTCAAATTTGGAACTTGCGGCACTGGCTTGAATCTGCGTGTGCCTTAGTTCCATTTTATTTTGAATTTGTGCTTTTTTATTTTTTATTTTTGAATTTCTGGCACGCGCAGACTATAACGCGTGTCAGAGTTCTATTTTCTTTTTTCAATTTGTTCTTCTTTTTTGAATTTATTCAGCTTTTTTGAAATTTGGAACTTGCGGCAGTGACTTCTGCATGTGCCTTAGTTCCATTTTATTTTAAATGTGTTTTTCTTTTTTTTTTAGTTTGGAATTTCTGGCACGCGCAGACTATAACGCGTGCCAGAGTTCTATTTTCTTTTTTCAATTTGTTCTTCTTTTTTGAATTTATTCTGCTTTTTTTCAAATTTAGAACTTGCGGCGGTGACTTCTGCATGTGCCTTAGTTCCATTTTATTTTAAATTTGTTCTTCTTTTTTTTTAGTTTGGAATTTCTGGCACGCGCAGACTATAACGCGTGCCAGAGTTGTTGTTTTTTTTTTCTAATTTGTTCTACTTTTTGAAATTTGGAACTTGTGGCTTCTGCATGTGCCTGCCTGAGTTCCATTTTATTTTGAATTTGTTCTTCTTTTTTTAGTTTGGAATTTCCGGCACCCGCGAGTTTGCGCGTGCCGGAGTTCCATTTTTTTTTTGTTCTTCTTTTTGAAAGTGTTCTATAGAATGCGACATATTTCAAAAAATCCTTTTTTCCTTTTTTGATGAAATGTAGGCTTTTTTTTCCGCACATTTTTATAAATGTTGATATTAACTCAAGTTTTTTTTAAGTTAAGAAGATATGAGATTAAAAAAAGCACGACCGGAACTCTTTGAAACGGGTGAGTAAGAGGTGCTTCTTCGGAAGTAGAAATTTTTATTTTTCTAAATTTTTCCAAGAATTTGAGTGAGAAAATGTGCAATTTTAAATTATTTATTTTATTTTTGTAGATAATGTAATTTATTGTGATGGAAACACGATGGACGTGTTTTATGGAAGGTCCCTGTGCCGTGCTGCCAATTAGAAACGCGTGCGATTCGAAATAACTGAATCAGCTGTTGTTCGATGGAAAACGGTGGTTTAATTTACTTGAAATTTGCTAATTAAGGACTTTTAAGGTAAGTACGTCGTTTACTTTATTTAAAATTTAAGTAGTAATGTAATGACTGTTCGTATTAGTTGTTAAGGTCACGTCACTTTCAATGGTCATTTTATGTCATTGCATATTGGGACTCTTTTTCAATGATCATTACTGTACGTGACCTAAAACGATTATTTATAATTAATTGTTACTTAATTAATTCCAAAAAACATCAGGTTACTTCAAAATGGTCAATATGTCATTGACATGGATCATTCTGTCGCGAACATTGATTATTATGTCACGCACTTACAACAGGGTTCCCCTGCAGACCTAAATGGAAAAACCTGGAAAAGTCAGGGAAATTGAAAATGACCTGGAAAGGTCAGGGAAGAATGGTTTATTTTGAAAAATTAAGTCATGGAAATTCAACGCATGTCATGGCGATCCAAAATTAATACTAGCTTCTACGAGGTTACTGTAGCTCAGGACCCATATATTTTTCTTGTACAAATTTGCAAAATTTTCCACGTTTTCTGAGTTCAAATTTGCAAAATTTTCCACGTATTCCGAGTTCAAATTCGCAAAATTTCCGAGTACAAATTTGCAACATTTTTAAACGTAATTTTCAGAGTACAAATTTGCAAAATTCTTTAGGTTTTCCGAGTACTATTTTTCCACATTTTCTGAAGACTAAATTGCAAATTTTCCCACTTTTTCTCAGCCCAAATTTTTAACATTTTCCAAATACAAAATTTTCCCATTTTAAAAAAAAATTATGCAATTGTTTTAAGTTTTTTTAAAAAAAAAAATGTCTGTATATTAAGTTTCAAAATTGTCGTTACTGTAGTAAATTTTAAAAAAAAAATATTTTCCAGTGTCAGTTTTGGAAATTTCCGAGTACAAATTAGCAAAATTTTTAAACGTTATTTTCAGAGTACAAATTTGCAAAATTCTCAAGGTTTTAATTCCGAGTACTAGTTTAATTTCCACATTTTCTGAAGACAAAATTGTAAATTTTCCCACTTTTTCTCAGCCCAAATTTTTAACATCTTCCAAATACAAAATTTTTCCCAATTTTCCCAAAAATGTTATGCAATTTTTTTTTTAATTTTGTAAAAAAAAAATTGTCTGTATCTTAATTTTGAAAATTGTCGTTGGTAAATTTTTAAAAAAAATATGTAATTGTTTTAAGCTTTTTTTAAAAAAAAATTTTTTCCAGTGTCTGTTTTGGAAATTTCCGAGTACAAATTTGCAAAATTTTTAAACGTAATTTTCAGAGTACAAATTTGCAAAATTCTCCAGGTTCTCCAGACAAAATTGCAAATTTTCCCACTTTTCCCCAGCCCAAATTTTTAACATTTTCCAATTAAATATAAAATTTTCCCAATTTTCCCAAAAATTTTATGCATTTTTTTTTTTTTTTTATTTTGTAAAAAAAAAATGGCTGTATCTTAATTTTCAAAAATTGCCTTTGGTAAATTTTAAAAAAAAAATATTTTTCAGTGCACATTTTTGGAAAATATGTCAATTTTTCACGTTGTCATTGCATGGGCAGGAAATTTTTTGTAAAAAACCTGGAAAAAGTCAGGAAAGTTGAAAATGAAATTCCTGTGGGAACCCTGCATGCACATATATGGATGACACGTATTGATTATTATATGTCTGTGACATGATCCATGCCACTGACATAAACTTCTTCCATCAATTCGACCAAAAACTGATCTCATCTGAATTCCATTTCCGTCAGATTCGGATCTGGATTTTTTTTTTCTCCAGAGCCACAACTTGCCAGATTTTCATAAATTGGAATGCATCGTGGTCTCCAAACTCGTTTCCTGAAAGCCTTGACGCTGAAAGATGAAGTCGCTGCCAAAGAGGTGCTGGAAATGGAAGAAATGGTGGAATTCTTGGACATGGGCAATGACCGCTGGATGCCCTCGGTCTGCATGTGCGCGCAGAAGGATCACGTCAAGCTCAGTAAGTGACGGCTCTGTAACTGGGTTCCCCCAGACCTGGAAAACCTGGAAAAGTTTGGGAAACTTGAAAATGACCTGGAAAAGTCAGGGAAGAATGGTTTATTTTGAAAAAGTCAGGGAAATTCAACGCAGTCGTGGCGATCCAAAATTAATACTTATACGAGGTTAGCTCAGGGCCCATTTTCCGAGTACAAATTTGCAAAAATTTTCCACGTTTTCTGAGTGCAAATTTTCAAGATTTTCCACGTTTTCTGTGTACAAATTTGCAAGATTTTTCACGTTTTCTGAGTACAAATTTGCAACAGTTTCTACGGTTACTGACCTCAAATTTGCAAAATTTTCCACGTTTTCTGAGTACAAATTATCAAAATTGTTCACGTTTTCTGAGTACAAATTTGCAAGATTGCCCACGTTTTCTGAGTACAAATTATCAAAATTGTCCACGTTTTCTGAGTACAAACTTGCATGATTTTTCACGTTTTCTGAGTACAAATTTGCAAGATTTTCCACGTTGTCTGAGTACAAATTATCAAAATTGTTCACGTTTTCCGAGTACAAATTTGCAAGATTTACCACGTTTTCTGAGTGCAAATTTGCAAGATTTTCCACGTTTTCTGAGTGCAAATTTGCAAGATTTACCACGTTTTCTAAGTACAAATTTGCAAGATTGTTCACGTTTTCTGAGTACAAATTATCAAAA
The DNA here is from genome assembly GCA_034698745.1 of Megaphyllum sjaelandicum. NCBI lineage: Eukaryota > Metazoa > Arthropoda > Diplopoda > Julida > Julidae > Megaphyllum > Megaphyllum sjaelandicum. Next base: position 4,648 of record JAQGBX010003593.1, on the reverse strand, counting down.
TTGTCTACGTTTTCTGAGTACAAATTATCAAAATTGTTCACGTTTTCTGAGTACAAATTATCAAAATTGTTCACGACGTTTTCTGAGTACAAATTATCAAAATTGTCCACGTTTTCTGGTTACAAATTTGCAAGATTTTCCACGTTTTATGAGTACAAATTATCAAAATTGTTCACGTTTTCCGAGTACAAATTTGCAAGATTGTCAACGTTTTCTGAGTACAAATTATCAAAATTGTCCACGTTTTCTGAGTACAAATTCGCATAATTTTCCACGTTTTCCCAGTACAAATTAGCAAAACTTTACACGTTTTCCGTGTGTAAAAATTTTCAAAATTCTCTAGGTTTTCCCCGAGTAACAAATTTCTCACATTTTCCGAGGACGAAATTACAAAATTTCTCTCATTTTATCCGAGCGAAAAAATTTTAATATTTTCTGAATACAAAATTTTCTCATTTTAAATCCTCGTTTACACGAGGGGAAAAAATTCATGCAATTTTTTTTGTTAATTTTTGAAAAAAAAAAATTCTCAGTTAATTTTCAAAATTGTCGTTAGTAAATTTTAAAAAAAAAATTTCCATTCTCAAGTTTGGAAAATGCCAATTTTTACGTTGTCATATTGGTCAGGGAAATTTTTTTTGAAATCTGGAAAGTTCAGGGAAGTTGAAAATTGAAATTTCTGGGGGGAATCCTGCGTAAATATCCAAAAATTCCTAGTACGCGGAATGCGTTTCACTTTTACGTAAAAGGCTTTCTTTTGTTTCTGTCTTCTTCAGTGGAAGTGCTGTTGCAGTCAGGTTGCAAAGTCAACGACTCTTTTTCGGACGGATTGTCCCCGTTGCACATCGCGGTGCGATGCGACAGCACCAGGATGGTGTCTCTGCTTCTCAGTAAGAAGGCCGCGGTCAATCAGTTGACCATGGACGGAGACAGTCCCTTGCATCTGGCCACGCAAACCAAAAATGAAGGCAAGTCCAACCACGAGCGTTTCAATCCAAGGTTCCTCCAGACCTGGAAAACCTTTAAAAGTCAGGGAAGAATGGTTTATTTTGAAAAAGTCAGGGAAGTCAGGGAAGTTGGTCAATCAGTTGACCATGGACGGAGACACTCCCTTGCATCTGGCCACGCAAACCAAAAATGAAGGCAAGTCGAACCACAATCGAACGTTTTAATCCAGGGTTCCCCCAGACCTGGAAAAGTCAGGAAAGTCTAAAATGTCTGTGAAACACGAGGAAGTTTTCCAAACTTTTTAGACATGTATCAGTTAAATACAAATTTTCAAAATTTTCAACGGTTTCTGAAAGCGAGCTCGGGCAATTTTCCACGTTTTCCTAGCAGTAATTTGCAAATTTTTAAACAATTTCAGATACTAATTTGCAAGATGCACAAATTTGCAAAAGTCAGATGGCAAATTTGCACAATTTTCCACGTTTTCCGAGCAGAAATTTAGAAATTTAAAATATTTCGTGATACAAATCAGCAAGATTTCCAAGCAAAAATTTTAAAAAAATTTTAACTGCTATCAAGTACAGATTTGTAGAATTTTAAAGAGGTTTCTGAAGACAAATTTCCCCAATTTTCCACGTTTTCCAAGCAGAAATTTGCAAATTTTTAAACATTTCGTGAATACGAATTTGCAAGATTTTCTAGCACAAATTTGTAAAAGTCCGAAGACAAATCTGCACAATTTTCCACGTTTTCCAAGCAGAAATTTGCCAATTTTTAAACATTTTGTGAATACGAATTTGCAAGATTTCCGAGCACAAATTTGTAAAAGTCTGATGGCAAATTTGCACAATTTTCCCCGTTTTCCGAGCAGAAATTTGAAAATTTAAAATATTTCGTGATACAAATCAGCTAGATTTTCAAGCAAAAATTAAAAAAAAATTTTAACTGCTATCCAGTACAGATTTGTAGAATTTTAAAGAGGTTTCTGAAGACAAATTTCCCCAATTTTCCACGTTTTATAAACGGGAAATTTGCAAATTTTTAAACATTTTCAGCTACCAATTTGCAAGATGCACAAATTTTCAACATTTTATGAGGAAAAATTCGCAAAATTTTACACTGTTTTCCGAGCATGAAATTTGCAAATTTTTAAACATTTCGTGTACGAATGTACAGAGTTGTAGTATTTTGAACAGTTTCCAAGGACAAATTGGCAAAATTTTCAATCTTTTTCCAATATACAAACTTTCCAAGTTTTAAACCAATTTACAGGATAAAGTACTTCAAAAGTACTTTATCGTGTAAATCAGTTTAAAAACCTGGAAGAGTCAAGTAAGTTGAACGTTAAATTTCCAGGAGAGTCCTGGAAATCAACGGGGGAATTCCATATTTCCGCAAAGCGTAACATATTCCCTAGCGTTGGTGTTTAAGTTTCCTGGCGGTGAACATCGCAGTTTCTGGAAGACGCCAGAAACGTACGATCTTCTATTGGCGTTTCTGTAAAAAAGCACCCAAATTTACGTTTCCTGCAACATTGAGCGACAACAAACTCCCTCTGTATTTTCTTCGGCATGGACGTAGCTTCACGCTCTCGCTTTCCACGAAATTGGAACGTCCGACTTTGTCTTCAGACTTTTACAAATTTATGCTCGAAGTTCTCCAAGTTCATGTATGTGATTTTAATCTTTCAGAATTGGTGAAAATGCTGGTGGATGCCGGAGCTGACGCCAACATTTTCAACCGAGCAAATTTCACCCCTCTTCATTTTGGTTGCGTTTTCGGCACGTGGCCCATGTGCCGTTACATGGTGAGTAAAGGCGGCGCCAACGTGCAGTTACCGGATCCGTGGGGCAACACGGCGCTGCTCTTTCTCGCCCAATCGTCGGATCCCTGCGTCTCGTTCCTGGCGGATCTACTGAAGGCCGGGGCGGACGTCAACTGCCGGAACTTGCACGGCTTGACTCCGCTCCACGGCTTCATCCAACCTCCCGCTAAATCCGATGCCGTTGTTCGGCGCTGCGATTCGGACGACCATCCGGGCATCATCAGGCTTCTTCTTGGATACCAGCATTGCGACGTCGACGCCCGGAACGAATCCGGTCACACGCCGCTTCACACGGCCGTCTTGTGGCGCGACAAAGACTCCGTCCGCGAACTGATCAGGGCCGGATGCTCGATGGACATCCCGGACGAATGCGGAGCAACGCCGGTGGTTCATGCCATCAAGGGAGGCTTCTGCGAGATCGTCCAACTGCTGGTGGCTGGCGGGGCACGGATCCCTCGCGGAGTCGATTGGGAGAAGATTCCAAAAGTAAAGTACGCTGAAGAGGATCCGTCGATGCTGGAGCGCTCGATGGCCTATAGCGCCGATTGCCCGAGGTTGTCCAACATGTGCCGAAGAGCATTCTACGACAACCACGGGAGATCGGCGCAGCACCGCGTCTCCGAAATGGCATTGTCCGCCATAATCAAAAGTTTCTTGTTGTTCGAAACGTGGTGAGGCGGCTTCGGACCACCTCGTCGGATCCGAGAATCTTCGTTCCGACTCTGCGTGGAAGGTTGGCTTCTCGAATGCGGTATGCCTCGTGGAAGTCGATGCGAAGTAACGGGTTTGGTCCTCGACTGATGTAACTGTTGTTTTTTGATCAAGTTTTTCTGGTAGAAGCTCGTCAACCGTAGAAGAACGGAACTTTATTTTGTTCCGTTAGCCCAAAGTAGTAATGATGATTGGCCACCGAGGGACTCTGCCCGTCTCGGCGAGGATTTTTGGGTTATGTGATATGTGTTGTTGTAAGTTCGGAACCCGGAGCCGTTGGTATTGTTCGTAAGTTGGAGTGTTCGTATAGCGGACTTTGCTCTTATTTTTTATTTTTTTTTTATTTTTCTTATTTTTGTAAATTATGATTATGACTAATTTATGAAAATTTATGTAAATTATGACTATTTAATTCTAGTTAAGAAGAATGGAATTAAAATGTTCAGAAATTGAGGGTTTGATTCGTCAACTTTTTAATTGCTTTTTAGGACAATTTGGGAAAATTTAAGAATTGGAAAAAAATCGGGTTTTTTTTTCAAAAATACACACATGCGAAATTTGAAACACAAAATTTCAAACATTTGATAATTTTATATTTTTTCACAAATTTCAGAAAAACGAATTTTGTCAAAAGTTTGCAAAAAAACAATTACCGAAATTTTGAAAAAAAAAAGAAAACTTGATTCATTTTTTTTTTTTAATGAACCAAATTTTTGAAGAAAAAATATTAACCGAATTTTTGGGAAAAAAAAATAAGTCGACCAAATTTTTGAAGTTCTGATCAATTTTTTTTTTGTTAATTTGGTTAATTTTTTTAATTAACCAAATTAACAAAAAAAAAAAAAAAAAAAAATTCAACCAAATGTACCGGTACGAAAAAAAAAATTAACCTAATTTTTGAGGAAAAAAAAAATACCTTTTTTTTTGAAAAATCATTTTCTCTGCATTTTGAAGATTTTTTGAGAAAAAAATTTTCTCAAATTTAAAAGAAAAAATACATTTCTCTACGTTTTGAAGAAAAAATACATTTCTCTACGTTTTGAAGAAAAAAGTTTCACAAACTTTTTAAATACAGTAGAACCTCCGTAGTTGACCACCCAAGGGCGGAAATAAAATGGTCAACATAGGGAGGTGGTCAACATATGGAGAACGTAATGCTTTTAT
>JAQGBX010003592.1:0-17001 GCA_034698745.1 Megaphyllum sjaelandicum | reverse complement strand
AGGTAAAGCAAAAGGTAAGAGCGCCGTTAATTAGCGCATTTAAATAAGCGCGCCGAAGTGCGCAGAGAGTCGCCACAGGTTAAAGCAAGATGTAACGTGACTAATGTTATCTCGTCACTTTTTAAGTACTTACATTGGCAATGTAAAAATTGCAAAAAAGACAACATACACTGGTCACTGTACGTAATAGAAAGGTGCTCACTGGTCACTATACAGAGAATTTTTTTGAAGCAAATGTACAACAGAAAACACAATACACTAAAAAGTGGTCACTTTTCCAGGTTTTACTGTATATGGATTCAGCCCAGAAAGACAAATTGTACAACTTGTAGCCAAATTAAGTGCGCTAATCAGGCTGGCTCTAATAGGGCCGGATACTCAGACAAAAGCTTTACAAATCGTACTTTGGACTTTCGTGAAGCCACGTGTGCAAAATCGACACGCTCATATAACTGGTTGAAAAGATTCACTCAAAATTATCGCTGTTTTAAAACCATGCCGTTGATACATTCTTTTGACACGCGTGACTTCACGCCTGCCAAAGTTGGATTTGCAGAGTTTCGGAAGTAATAACTACGAGGCTAAACATTGTTTTTATTTAAGTCACTCTATGCTTCGGCCCGTGGGCAATCTTCAATAGAAAAATACAGTTTCTGTTTGAGTAGGCCTTTTCACCCTTAATATACTGTAATTTGAAAAGTTAAAAATATGCTATGCAAACTCGAAATCCAAGTCCAAAGATGGATTTTAGACGATGGAGAAAGTCACTCTTTCTGCACCAGTCTTATCCCAAGCCATTTTCGGTATACAAGTACAGTACTCGTTTCACAGTTGCATGCAAATAAACCTGTTCCATATCTGCAACCAACCACGCCATCTTGGGCCGTACGTACGCTCAACGTTTCTATCTCTAATTGTCAAGGGTGGCTTTTCGGTTGGTCAGCGTTAGCCGCAGGGTGCAACATTTCCTAATTTCCTCATTTGTAACGAATTAATTCTGGTACCATCTCACCAGCGCCAAAACCACTTGCACATTTTTTTCCACAAACTTGTTGCTCTTGTAAGCCCCCCACAGAAGATCAGGTTGGCGCTGCGAGACATCAAAATAATCGTCTTTTTCTAAGTGGAATGAATAAAAAAGTGAGCGAAGAAAAAATAATCCCAAATTAGGCTTTCAATTTGTAGATTTATCAGATATAATTAATTGGAATAGGGGAAGAAAGAGAGATGAAATTCAAACGCAATGCGCCATGGTATCATCATAGTTCATTTACACGGTAAACTACAGCCGTATATAGTTCGATGCTAATATGGTGAAAATGACATAGAAAAAAACACCACAAAAACAACTTGGAAATGTTTACTAAAGAAAACTTTGCAATGCATAATGAAAATCATTTTTTTGTGTGGAATATTTTCGAAAAATAAATTCGAAGTAACATTTTTCCTTAATAATTGTGCTTTTCAATTACTCTTTATATAAAGCTTTAATTTGTTCTGATAAAAAAAGCTTAAACAACAGTTTAGATTTAACAAAAACTCGTAAAACATTTTGAAAAAGAGTGAAAAAAAAGGAAAGCTGAAGTTTAAAATTTTTAAATTAAAGTTTTAAAAAAACAGGAATGCTGCAAAAATGAGGGGAAAACTGTTGCCAAATATTAAATATTATGGGGTGTAAATGATTGGTCAGCTGATAGGTTTGAGGATTTTATTGGTGTTTTCAGAATATTTACATTAAGTAACGACCCATCCAATAATGACGAAAAGCTCAGCAGGTGGCGCTCGTGGTTTGAAAATTCATCATTTAGCCAGTTGTGCATGGGGGTGTCAAGCCAAACGACTAAATGGTGGAAAGTTCCCGAGGAAATCAGGGTATACCATTCTGAAATCTGTTCAATAGTACATGTGCATCGTACCCCACTTCAAAAGTGACACAACTCAAAAATTTTCATTTTTAGATACTGTATACATGTACTGTAAAAGAAGCTGACCGTAAACTGACAATTTTTGAGTAGTGTCACTTTTGAAGCTGGAGCGAAAGGTTTTCCGAAAATTAGGGTGTAAACTTTTCTCCAGTGGGGGTCACAAACCTTGCCGTCCCTGACAGTAGCAGTGACGTCACCCATGACGACACGAAGCAGACATTCCAAAAATGTTCGTTCCAAGGCCTTTCGCACCAACCAGGATCTCAGAGACGTATACACCACCACTGACTGCCTCGTTTTTCTTTTTCAATTTACCATTCCCACACCAGGACATCGTCGACCCTGAGTGATGCATGCCGGAAGTGCGAACCGTAAATGCGGGCGTACCGTCGGTCCGAGGAAAACTGTCCGCGCGTTCCAACCCTGGGGTCACCGAAACGTGAGAAGTGGATTCCCGCACCCGAAATTCGACCTCGTTCATCAAATCCGATGCCTTTTTTTACAATTTTGAAATGAAATCGTTCATCCGTGACGTCACTACCCCCATATTGAAACAGAAAGAAGTTTTTCAATATTTATGTTAATTGTAAAATTCATTTTGATATTTACAGTATGCTATTTGCAAAATGCATTTTTATATTTACTGTATTTTATGTGAAAAATGCACATCATCAAACTGAATTTGAAATGCATTTTACAATGAAAAGTTGTCTCAACCTAAAGTCTAAACGCGTTTTCAAATTATTTATTTAGTATTCATGTAAACTTGTAAAGTAGATTGTTCAAACAACATGTACATGTAAAGACAATGGAACCATCCTTAAATCAAGCGGATGTTGACACCAAAAGAGAAAATACTGAACAAGTAGCAATTCGGTCAAAAATGGTCATCTGTACATGTACTAGTACATGTAACTTCAAATCATGTGTTTTGAATGGACATCATCGTGTGGCCCCCCTTAAGGCACGTCATTTATGGATTGCCCCATAAGAAGGGTTGTTTTTTAAACTGCAGGATTGCATTTTGAATTGCATTTGAATTTGTGAAATACATTTTGACTTTTTATGCTAATTGAAAAATACATTTTCAAAAATGCAATTTTTCATAAATATTTTCTCCATGGCCCTCAAACTTAAATTTTCAATTTAAAAAGTCATGTCTATACGGTACGACGATCATGAAAAGTATGCAGGTTATCAGTTTTCTTGACGGCAGCGCTGCGTTGCTGTCATGTGACGTTCCCGACAAATACAGGTTAGTGTTTATGGGCGTGTCTGTTTATATATGCGCAGCGCAATTCGCGTTAGGAATAAATAAACAGACACGCGCATAAACACTGACCTACATTTACGTGTATATTTGTTGGGAACGTCACATGTCAGCAACGCAGCGCTGCCGCCACGAAAAACTACCCCAACCTTTACACCGATTTACTACAAGCATGTTTGAAAATTATGGAAGTACACCTGAACGTAAAAGAGACTTTAGGCAAAGCGCCGTCCAGCGGCTGAAGTAACGTACGGAAGCCCGTTATGCCCCGGGGTTGGACGCCCAGACACGACGTAGGAAAAATAACAGAAATTCCTGGCATTTCTAAACCTCCGAAATTATACACCTTATAGAAATTCTCTAAAAAAGCCTTCTGTCTTGAAAATAAAAAAATAGCCCCATAGAAGAGAGCGTCTACATGGGTAGCACAGAAGCCAGTTTCCCTATTTGCCCACAGGGGGACCCAAGGTGAAAGTTTTCCTAAAAAAATGAAACGCCCATATCTTTAAATAAGCTAAATCGCCCGCAGGAACATGGGTCCCTTTAGTTCTGCACAAAAAAGAAATAAAAAAAGAAGAAAAAATGGCGTCAAAAATGGAGAAAACAAATGGAAAGTAAATCCCCTCGCGACGTCATCCTGACAAGTGCTTTTGACACTTTCGACCCTCCCGAAGTTGTATTCGAGGGCGAGGTTGACCAATTAGGGAAATATTGGATACTTTTCGAGCCAAGAAGTACAGTACGTTTTCTGAAATCCCAACCGCTTTGGGGCATCCTAACCGAACAAGCAAAACTCTAAACTCAGCCATATCGGGTTAGGACACATGCATTTTCCTTGGAATAAAGCATGTAATTATGCCAACAATTTCGTATACGATACAGTATAGACCCCCGATTATCCAAAAAAAATAATATCGGAAATGAGTTCTCCGGATATTCAAAACTCAGGATAATCCACAAAATACGAAAACAGCATAAAACTGTGAAATTATCGAAATGATAAGTTGATAACTTGACATAAAAAACTACAAAATTTTAAAAATTTGAGTCATTTATATAGTATAACTACTGATGTATAGTAATATAGTTTTTTCCGAAAAATGAGTGCTCTGTTATGAAAATTAAACTACAGTGAAAGCCGCTTAATTCGATCACGTTGCATGGTTCCAGCTAGCAAACTCTAACAGTTACAAATACTTAACGTAGCTTCCATTCATTGTAATTGCACTGTTAAGGAATGTGTAAATTGTCTGTCATCTAGAACTTTTAGCAGTAAAATGATGTTAGACATCAAATCATGGCCTGTGAAATACAAAATATGGTACTTATTTTAGCGAAATATATGTAAGCTGGCCCATAAGGGTCGCTTCACTGCAGTGCAAGACTGTGCTGCAGCGCAGCACCCATTAGGTATTTGCCCCAGTTTTTAACAAGATTGTAACAACTCGAAATAATTGCCAATGAAGTTAAAAGCGGTTGACTTCCTACAAAAAATACCATTCCCTTCCCTTTCCTAATTTGAAATTTTGTCCTACGTGTTACGGTAAAAATGTTGAGCACACGTTTCCGTGAAACAATTGTCGTAGGTCAAACGTAACAACAGCATTGGATAGAGCACACATGAACTCCTACTTAACCGTACAAACAGAATTTACGTAACTACTGTATAACAAGAAAGAAAGAAAAAAATGGGGTGGCTCTTTATTCTGTTCCATCCTATATACAGTAGGCTATATAGGTATAGAATTTTTTAAAAAAAACGCCGTAAGTAGTGTTTGATGTTACTAATTGTTTGCTGCAACGGCTAAAATTTAATTTTCTAAAATTTTATGCATGCTTGTGCGTTGTCCAAACATGTCCATGCTTGTATAAAGCTTTTCAAACTTGTTTCGCGCGTTTACGTTGTGTAGACGTGACGAATTTGATCGAATTATGCGATAAGATGACCGAATTGACTTTGTTACATAAAGCAGCATAGGTTGGCTGACCTGATTAAGCGTGATCGAATTAACCGGCTTTCACTGTATACAAAGTGTTAAATTAAAGATCATAGTATTTCCTTTAATGCGAGAATTGATGTCTTGAACATGTTTTCTCTTCAGGGACCTAAAACTTTATTTGACCGCGAGCTGGGCTGTTAACCCAGGCATTTTCATGTTTTTCAACAATCAATTCGTTGTTAATGTATAAACTATAGCATTGAATATATTCAAAGGATCTATAAAAAGATTTAAAAAAAAAGACTTTGCTTGATGTGATGGGATATAAAAAAGGGATAGGCAGAAAACACCGAAAAGCCTGAAAACATCGCAGTATTTTTGATAGGATAGGAGGGACGGTCATGGCCGACTTATTATAGGAACTATCCCAGCATTCGCCTAAAGAGATTTTGGGAAACCATGAAAAACCACAATCGAGGATAGCCGACCCAGGAATCGAACCTGGGTCTACCGAATGCAAGACGAGAATGCTAACCTTTAAGCCAACTTGCTCGGTCAGGGATTTTCATATTCATTTTCTACAATAGTTGTAGTCGTTCGTAATGGATGAGCGGGCACCACAAGGGCTTAGCCATAAGCTCATCACTCATTTTTCACCACTTTGCCCACTCCCGATATTAGGAACACCTTGCGCGGCGGGTCAAATTCAGCAAGGCCGAAATCTATCATCGAAATCCATTAAAAAGATGCACGTGGTGCGAGCAACGCCCCCTAGCGTTCGCCCCCTCCCTTTGCGTGCTACACGGGACGAGAATAATGGATGTGCGCCATATTATTTCTCATCAACTTTTTGTTCGTTTTATGAAGCTGATCATCAAATTGGACGATTGGATATGGCGCTCTAGGCAAAATATCTCACCACTTGTGCGACAAACCCCCAATTTGGCGCCATTTTGTTGTTACAGTGTATCATCCTACAAGCCTACCGTCATGCATCGGAATGCACCATAGATGGCGCTAAAGTTTCAAACAACGAATGCACATGCAGCAAATGTTTACAGAATCGAAAGGGACATTTTCGTAGGGCAATTTAGGCGTGTTCAAATACCCAAGCGCATATTTCTGAAAATTTTACTAATCCTGCAGTTTGGAAATCAAATGTCGTATACGTGCCAAGTGAAAAATATTTTTTTTACGAAAATGCTACAAATATAAGGTGTGTGTGTGTGTTCTAGGCATACGCTATATTCAGTATTTTCAAAATTTTCAATTTTATCAAGAATAAACTTGCAAAATTTTCGACCTTTTTCGAGGATAAAATTGCAAATCTTTTAACAGTTTCCGAGGAAAAAGTTGCAACATTTTCAACAGAATCTGAGGGCAAATTGGCAAAATTTTCAACAGTTTCCAAAGACAATTAACTTGCAAGATTTCAAACCTTTTCCAGCACAAATGTGCAAAATTTTCAACTGTTTTCTATCACAGATGTAATTTTTCAACAGTTTCCGAGGACAAATTTGCAAAACTTTCAACGTTTTTCGAATATTTTTTTTAATTTTCAAAAAACTGCCATGCTAATTGTTTTTTTTAAAATTAACATCAGTAAATTTTTCAAAATATTAAAAGTTGTCCTATGCTGATCTTGCAAAATCTGGATAGCATAATTGGCATATGAAAATTTTTGTAGTTTGTAAGGGAAATTTGTTTTAAAACCTGAAAAAGTCAGGGAAGTTGAATATGAAACTTCTGAAGGAGGGAAGGGGAAAGGTAGACCCTTAAAATGTACGATTACTGCTCGACAAATTTCTGATCTTTGTCCTAAAAAATGTAAGCATTTTTTTTCCGAAAAATGTTCGCTTTTCGTCCGAAAAAATGTCCAAGGGGGTCAGATTTTTAAACTTTGCACAAGGGGGGGCTCAATCCACGTAACGGCGCTGTACATTTCACAATGTACAGTACAGTGTTTCAAAATGAACATACTGTATACTGAATATACATGTACATGTTTATGAATATATGATTAATTTTAACTAAGCCAGCTATGACTATACATATACATACATGTACATAAGAAAAATGCAAAACTTACCTGAGCACTTGGTTGGTGCATACGATGACCGGATGTTGTGACCCCTCCATGTTGTCCTTCACCTGCAGTACCACGTGAATCCACAGCCAGTACCCTGCTTGTGACTGCAACCTCAGCAGTAAGATGCAGGCACGGTCCTGATCCGCCTGGGTTACTGCAAGGGAACAATGTCAAATCAATGTCAAAAGCACATCAATATGACCTCTTTATATAAATATACATGCATATAATTTCATTTAATTAAATGAATCATTGATGAGTACCGGTAAATACAAACGCAGTGCAAATAAAAGATTAGTTAAGCTTGTTTGTTTGTTTTGTGTTATTCATATAAATGTAATTTTTCATTTTCTTAATTTTGCAACGGTTTATCTCATAATTTGTACTATATTTTTAACATTTCATGTCATAGCATCTGATGAAATCTTGTTAGGGGATTCATCGTGAACGCAGTACAACAAACTGCTCGAGTTATTTAGATAAAGTCTAATTATAATATTCTTATTCTTGTGTAAATTCACCAACCACTTGATGAAGAAGATTACATTTTAATCTTTCTGACATTTATTCCAAGATCATATTTTTTAATGACCATTAATCAAGTACCTGCGACCGTAAGAATTTCGAAATTCATTTCCGCTCACAGCTGTTCTTTAAATAATGTAAATGTTGCATGAATTTCCCATTTTATTGTTAAATAAAGCAGATATAAATAAACTGTAAATTCAAAATTGAGATAAACGTATTTTTATTATAAATTTCATATTTTCTATCTACATGTACATGTATGTTAAAAGTTAACAGATGTAAATTCAACATATTCTGAAGCTTTTTATTTCCTAACGAAGCCTAATTTTTACATAAAAGAAATCAAAATACTTTCAAAAGATTGTACATGACATGAAAAATAATTCAAATTGTTTCCTTGTATAGATCTTTAAACAACTTTTAGGCATCGGAGAAAAAGTAGGCAAATCGGTTTGTAGTAGTTTCTTAGGAAATTTCTAGAATTTCATTCATAAGTTTTAGCACCAAGGATGTTAAATGCATTCTCAAAAACCGTTTAAAAATCAATTTTCGGAACAGATGAACACTGAAAAGTTTATATAGCATGGAAACATCTGTTTAAATGAAACAAATGGTATAAAGTATAAAAACTATCCAAAGCTTAATTAGACTATGTAAAATTCCCTAAAAGTGGAATTTTATTAACACTAACAATTGTATAGACAGGTTACCGTATAGGTATATAAAAAATTGGCTACAAATCTTAGTTGCAGTATTCCGTTGTTTCCCACAATTTTCACAATACATTTTTGAAATAAATTGTCATTTTTGCTGAATTTTCTAAACAATCCAATGTGCAATTTGTATAATAGCCCAAAAAAGCCTACATCTGCTGTATGTACTTACTCATCCTATGTTTCGTTTGCGCTTCCTTGATGTTTTCCCAGTGAATAATATGGTACCAAGATGTTCCCTGAATACCTTCTTTAGTGTAACCCAGATGAAATTCACCACTAAAATAAAAAATAAATGGCTTAGAATGATCAGAATATGAAAACAAAATATTTATGCATTACTTCTCATTTATGACTTCTCATAAAATATCTCAGAACATTCAAATATTCAGAAACAGCAAAGTTAAATGTCAGAAACTATGCACATATGTACTGTACATAAAACAGAGACACGAGTGACATACCAGTGAAATACATTTAACACATTTTCGATATGACTTTAAAAGGAATCCATGTGAAATAACACGATTTTGACATTTAAATTTCATAAAACGATCTCTGACTGTATAATTTGAAATAACTCCGTAAAAATCAGACGATTTTTCATTCACCTGCTTAAGTATAAAGTAAACAAATAAGCAGGTAACAAGATTTTTTCCCGATTTTATTTAAAACAAAAAACAAAATAGAAAAGGAAAATGTTCCTTAAAAAATTTAGCAACATACATGTATTTTCCACCAAATTAGACATTGAAATGAAATCTCACAACTTAGAATGGCTGAAGTTGAGAAAAAATATACTACATGTTTTTACGAACATGGATGATTCCTTAAAACAGATTACTGAGATAAACCTGGGAGAAAATCGACATTTAATAAAAAAACATTAGTTTTCAACTATTTAAACAAAAAAATACGAATAACGTCGACATTACTGATCATTACTAAACACCTCAAAGTCATTTTTGCAATATTTTATTTTTTTCATAAAAATTCCCCGTTATTTACACAAAATGCAAACGCAAACGGAATAAAAATGCAAAACACGAACACAGCAAAACATAATTAAAGTTATTTCAAGAAATGCTACACTTGACATAAGGCCAAACCTTTTTTAATTTTTGGAATTCTGTCAGATCCTGGTGGGTCCCACGCTCCCAAGCTGGGCCTCTTGACCCAAAACTGACCATGGAATGCCAACAGTCATTTTTCCAGGATTGGTTTCCCATAGCCATGAACTTCAAAATTACTCAATAGTGACGTCATCTTGTCATAACACTTTTTTATAATTGTGTGTCATCGCGCTTTTCCTGTTATCTACCTTCTTTTTATGGGCACTTTAAACGAGTACCCCACCCACATTTACCCATATTAAAGTTAATGTATGTGTTATGTGTTATGCTTAAAATTATAATACATACTATCGTCTTAAAAGAAGGGTTATAACTATTTCCTGTTTTGAGGTATGACTCTTAAAAGAAAACTTTTAAAATTTAATTAAAATTAATAGCCTTAAGCACATATGTACAAGTAATAAACTTAAATAAAATGATATTGTTTTAAATTATTTTTAAAATGTAACACTGACTATTTCAAGTGGTATTTATTCTTAAAAAGAAAAATAATCACAGATTGGACGTAATTTTTTTTGAAAAGAAATGTAAAACATTACATCCATCTAATAATTTTTTTAGCAAAATCAGTATTATAATAGTTCTAAAGGTGTTGAGGTAAAATAAATCGGCCTGACCAGTACTCAATTCAATTCAATCCTTTACCCTGCAGTCAGTACATAGTCTGCCATGTAAAAACATTATGTTACTTACATGTAGGCGTGTATTAAATTTGTTTAGAAACTGCATGACATGAACAAGTACATTTGCAGAAAATAATAAAAAAAAATTATTTTGTCTTGTTGGGTCCAAGTTTTCAAACAATGAAGAACAATGAACCTTCCTTTTTAGAACTGCAGTAGTAAGGTGTGTAGAGGGCGCGACCGACGTTTTGCTTTCGTATTCGTGCCCTTCCCCAACATCCGAAAAAAAACGTGCCTCACGCGTCGTAACCGACATGCAAACTCCATTAGGTTGGCTTTGCAGGCGTCAATTAATGCGTCCAACTTTCGTGGTTTTCCAATTTTTCCAAACTAAAATTGTTTTCTTAGCCAAAACGAAATTGGGCGCGCATGCAAATTGCGAACGAACCTTTTTGCAGCAAATAACGAGATAATCAACCCGCAAATGAGGGTCCAACCCCAGAAACGTGTTTCCGCAATTACGCTTGTAATCGAGATTCGTGAAAAGTTAATTTAGGCGCCCTTTTTGTATATTTTTAACTTTTTTTTGTTGCATTTTCGTAATTTGAAGCCTATCATCCAATTCCGACAACGAAAGAAAGAAAGTCTTTCTGATGCAAGCGATTCGCAAATAGACAAAATAATCCAAGATGGCTGCCAGGAGGATTCTCCAGTTTCAACTTCAGTTATTTTAAACTATTTCATCTGATTTGAACGATGAAAGAAAGTCATTATGAACAGAACAATTCAACACTATGAAAACAAATACATGTATTTAAAATTCATACTTTAACTGGAAAAATCTAGATGTTGTTTTACACAATACGAAAATAATACTTGGAAAAATTCATATAGATTTAGCCTACAAAGATAAATATGTGAATTTACGATGTTATGTTTTTACAGTAATTATGTGTTAACGAGTTCGAAAAGTCCAGATTTTTTACTTAGAAAAACTCGGCGATTTATTTGAAACAATCCAAAATTACTTTTCGAAAGGTTTGACAGTTCAGATTTCTTTGTCTTTTACAAAAAAGAAATTATCAAAATATCTTCAAAATATAACGACCACACAAGTAAAATTGTTTCGCTTTTTAAAAATCTTCCAAATGCCGCGAAATAGTGTTTCATTTTTTTTATTTCACAAATTTCCGTAATTTAGATCATTCAATTCTTTGATTGAAATAACATTTTTAGACCAGTTTCACCACTGCACAAACTACTCCAAGATGGCTTTAAAACTTTAAGATGTGACTAAACTGAAACGATATATCCAAGACATGCTTATATAATTTAGAACGCTTTCCCGTATACTTGTATTTTTAACGAGGAGGGTAGGTTGAAAAAGGAAGACTGTAACTGAAAATATGCGCGTATTTTTCAGCAGTGTAAACTTGCACGTGATCTACTGAACATGTATGCGGACATTTAATAGACAATGTAAAAAATCCGTGTGACAAGCCCGCAGCGTCTATGGAAAACCTCAGCGTTCCGAACCATGCGACTGCATTTCTACCTGAATTCTCACCGGATCATGGCCGTCCATGGTGTCAAACTGACCGTCTTGGACACTACAATTCCAATAAAACGGAATAATGTCCAAAAAACGTTTTCCAAAACTGTGTGAAAGTCTTGTTCCCACGCCACGTTATGCATTTCTAGAAATGACAGTCATGCAACGTTTCACTCTACGGTAGGGTTGCATGTGCTCTGTTCGAATAATTAACAACAAGTAACGAAACCAATTAAAAAGTCATTTGCATGAGAGTAACACCGAAATATATTTCAGGTTATTAATTATTTTCCGCGCTTTTTTCCCCGTGCGGTTTTGTTCATGAGGCTCAAGGTGGGGGTGGCCAAGACGACGACAGGGGGCGCTACCTTGAACTATAGAAGGAAATAAATTTGGCAGCGGGAACCCCATTAAAACGTTTAGTTTTTTTATTAAATTAGCTTCAAAGCGCTAAAGTCAAAATTCATATTCAGGTCATTTTCCTGAGGGTGACGTCATCTCACCACGATGCATGAGAAAGCTTTAAAAAGTCGTAAACATGAGCATTTCTGACACTTTTGGCTAAATGTTTTTGGCCGGGTTCCCACACCGAGTATGTTCCTGTAATTCGTCTGTTCGTAGACTGTTGCAGAATAAGCTGTTGTTACACATGTATTAGTCCATGCATATTTCACTACCATTCCAAACCTAATATTTTCAGAATGACGTTAGTTGTATTTATGAAACAAAGATTACTTGGTTTATATGGCAAGAAAATTGCTAAGTATTTATGTAAACAACAATTAATATAGAACCAATAACTTACAGTAATCTAATTTATTGTTAATTTACTTTTTAATATTCCTTTTAACAATAGTTTTTTATTATTCATCAATAACATTTAAGAACTACAGATAGGTCTACTGTATACATATTATTTTTTGGTTAATTAAATACTAGGAAAATTGTTCAATATAAACCAGTTATTCTTATACATGTATTTCCAAATTTAACTAATGCCATTCTAAACATACGTGTATGTTGCAATTATACAGAATAGCTTCCATACATCTATTTGGCAAACAACTTAAACAAGTCATAACTGGTTTATATTGCAAGAAATTTGCCAAGTATTTAATTAACCAACATTAACAGAACCAATAACTTATATTGTATAATGTATGTAAAGTGTATATACAGTACATTAGGAAACATACCACTGTATACATGTACATATTAGTTCTTAACATTCCTTTTAACATTAGTTTTTAATATTCATCAATAACATACAAGAACCACTTATACCTGTACATGTAATATTAGTTCTTGGTTCTAATAATGTTGGTAAATTATATACTTGGTAATTTTGCAACATAAACCAGTTATTCTTTTTTCTCCCCAAATTCAATTAATGTCATTTTGAAGATAATGTGTACATGTATGTTGCAATTATGCAGAATAGCCTCCATACATCCATTTGGCAAATAAATCATAGTAGCCATAATTAAAATACCAGTCTGTCCATAACAACAAAAAAGAAAATATCTATAGGAAGTGGACCCAAGGGGGTACATTTATTCCTAGGTAAGTAAATGAATTTAGTCAAATCTAATCTAAACTAACAAACTCGAAATTGCCAATAAACACAATTAATAATAACAATATTAGTTTAAACTGGGCTAATTTACGTAGATTCAACTAATCCCCTCATTAATAATTAAAAATTTTCATAATAAATTATCTCGAAGTAGATATTTTCCAATCATTTACTGTATGTACTATGAAAATTACGAACTTTTTCTCAAGTCCAAAAAGTATTTTGAAATTAAAACGGTCGCAATATAATGAAAATGCTCTCAAGTTTTTTGTTTGTGTTTTTAATCAATAATTTCACTTTTAACCTTAAAAACTAACAAATAAAACTAATATGTGTAGATTTCTCAATAAATACTGTACATGTAGATTATAAATTTTAAATTATGAAAAAATCATCGTTTTGCCATTTGTATTTTCTACCCATCAACTGCTTTCCATTTGAACAAAAGTGATACGCTGTCAAGAAAGCATGTAAGTAATTGTATCAACAAATAGCACGTTATTAACATGTTCCATTTTTATAAGAAATACAAGTTCAGAACACTGCAATTATACATTGTACATTGTACATGTAATATTAGTTCTTGGTTCTATTTGTGTTGGTAAATTATATACTTGCATGGTAATTTTGCAATATAAACCAGTTATTCTTTTTCCTGCGACTTGTCTGTGTTTAGAGATAGTTCAAAATTTTCACAGATTGCATTTTAGCAGTCACGTGCGCAAAAGGATCCATGGCTTTAATTGGTTTGAAAACAGATATATCGTAAATGAATTTTTAAACCAGTTAGCATGTTGATTTTGAACCACGTGACCATCGAATTTCCTAAGTGCCATCGGCGAAACTCCTGTCTGAGTACCTCTACTATTCTCGCATCTGACATGAAAGATGTAAAAACATGGCATGACCATTATTAGAGTGCATCGAACTTTGTGGGCAATTAATCTCGATATCAATGATTTGGAATTTCATACTGTAGCTGACCTAACCCGTCGATTATAATCTTTCATGGTGTAACAAAGCCTCAGAAAATAAACCTGCTAGGGCAAAGGTCAAACCGACAAAAATCTGAGGGCAATTTCGTCTCTAAATGCCAACAAAAAGCATCCTACGGAAACCGTAAATTAGCCCTTGCCAAAATCTTTTCGATCTAAGCAAGCCCAGAATTCCATCTTAAGAAAAATTTCTACCAAAATATGGGATTAAAGATGAGAACTGATCAATTGATAAGTTGCAGAGTTAGGAACTTTGCAAATCTTACATGAAATGTTTTTTTTTTCATAAAAAAAAATACAAGTTGGAATACAAAAAACAAGAACTCATTGAAAATATCATAAATTTGCAAGTTTTTGACTATATTAACTACAATGCATTTTTCTGCAAAGCTTGTTTGTTATAAAATCTTAATCTTACGAAATATTTTTGCAAAATTCGTAAAAAAATGGCAAAAATACTTTGTCCAACATCCCAAGATAACAGGACACCTGTTTTCCCCTCCAACTGATAACAAACATATAGGAAGCATATTTTAGGAATGGCTCTTGCAAAAGACATTCTTTATAAATGTGTAATTTTGGATGTTGTGTTTTCACATTATTCCTTCAAACAGAACATCTCTAAATGAATTGTAGTGATTACTAAGGAATTAATTCTCAGTTTTGAGAAGTGTTTAGTAAAACATATTTGAAATTTGGAAATTTAAAATAAAAAAGTTAAAATGTGTTTATTTTAAGTTTAAAGCTTACATGTATGTCATATTCATGTACATGCATAACTATGAGTGAAATTCCTAGGAATTGTAATTCCACATTTGAAAATTTTCCAAGCAAAAATGTCCAACTAAATAGGCCTACTCCATAAATGTTTACAAATTCCAAATTCTTAAGTATATTTTGATTCGTTATCTACATAACATTGAAAATATTTCATTTAATTTCATGCGTAAACCAATTTTTGAAGAAAAAAAAAATTATGTTCCATAATACCCCTTGATCCCATAGATCAAGATGGGCGCCCTATTAGCAGATTTTGTGAAAACCTCCTCACACCTGGATATTTCAAGATCTGCACACTCATCCCAAATTCTGCACCAAAAACAGACAAAGTCAAATAAAAAAGCTGTCTTACTTTTTATCGAGATGCACGAATTTCATGTCCATGGAATGGATGGAGGTGAAGATGTTGGTGCTGCCCTGCACCACACACTCCCTGGTCTCGGGCATGGCCACGGGGGTGCAGGTCGCCAAAAAAACCGGCTCGTTGCGGCTGCACAGGGGCAGGAAACTCAAGAAGTGGCCCTGCACCAAAACCACCTGAAGAGCGAATAAACAAACAAACAAACGATAAAATAACAAATCAGCGAACTATAACAAAACAGCCCTCCGCGGCAGGAATGGCCTCACGGGGTTAGGCTAGCTAAAATACCAAAAAATTGGACAAAATTCGTGAGCAATTTCCGCGAAAATCACTAAACGAACAAGATTTGTTTTTGCAAAAGATGCATTGCCTCCTTCGCGAACGGCTTCCGACTGAGAGCTTCAACATGGAAGGTTTTGGAAAGTTTTTAAAAGCACAATAAGTAGTTTCAATTAAGTCTAACTACAGTGCACGAGGTTGTTTCCACGTTCAACTTGCATTAATCGTGAATTTCACGATTTGCATCTTGCGCATCAAAACTATAGCGCAACTCAGAGAGAAGCTTTACCAATCGTACTTGGGCAGTCAGGAAGTTATCTGGCAAAGGCATTGCATTAGTTGGTTAAAAAACAAAGATAACCATAAGTGACTTTTTTTTTAAACCAATTAGATTCTCGATTCTGCACGATTTGCTGTATGATTGCCAAGTACGACTCGTAAAGCTTCTATCGGAGTACCCCTTTACAATCTTTAAGATATTTTATTTGGTGGACATACCTGTCGCATTCGTGGGCTTAGTGTTGCAGTGTCATGATTTATATGGTTAAATTCAGCACACGCGTTTATTTCCAATTGATATTTACTTAAAAGTATCAATCGTGTAGTTAGGAAAAGTAGGCCTACAAGGTATAATCTACTACACATAAAGTTTGTTCTAAAATGTTATAAGCATTTACATGTTCAAACTCCATGAAATTTTTGTAAATGTTAGAAACCTGCAGAAAAAGTTTTAAAAACCTTCCATTTCCCTGCAGTTACTTTTGTAAAAAAAAATACGTAAACGTAGAGTGGATTATTTAGAATGTCACGTAAAGAAAAGGGGTACTCAGATTAAAGCGTTTCGAATGGTATAGGCCTACTTTGGAAGTCGTGAGGTCACCAGTGCAATAAAGACATCTTAACTGACTTAAAAACTCCATTCAAGCTTAGTTAACGCTATATACTTTTATTTCAATAAATGCATTCCATCTGCACATGTGACACCGGGACAGTCAAAGTACGATTCGTAAAGCCTCTGTCTGGGTACTCTTATAAATCCCTCCACTTACGTTACATTTTAATTTTGACCATTTACTCGTGTTTAAAAAAAAAAAAAAAAACGGAAACGGGTAACGATTTTTTGAGCCTAAGACGAAAAGTGGCATCATTTTTTATGCTTCGAACTAAAAGGTTATTCACGACTCTCATGAGGTAAACTCCCGATTTTTATCAATTTAGGTGAAAAGGTTTAATGCTT
>JAQGBX010003591.1:0-17002 GCA_034698745.1 Megaphyllum sjaelandicum | reverse complement strand
TCGATTCTCTGAAATTTTCGATTTTATGAAACACCCCTGGCATCAATTAGGTCATAAAATGGGGTTTTTACTGTATACGAGCTAATGTAATGATAAATTTATAACTAAAACAATTATAGCTCTTAATTGAACGTTTGGATGCAGATTCAGCAGCAGGTTATCAGCATCAGCAGCAGCAGATCAATGAAGTATTTTCTTACTAAAAACGTTAAAGATTCCAATTTTGGAAACTATACCTTTGACTTTGTGGAAGCATACCTAATAGTTTGAATATTAATTGGATTTTAAATCAGAGAAGTCCTTTTTTAACACAATGAATACCAGAGCACGAATTATAGTGCACCTACTACTAGCTAGTCACCCTGTATTTAAGTATAGTTCTTTTCTACCTTATACGCATCTTTGTGAATTACAGCACATGCCCTAGTTTCACCCGAACTCTAACAGTCCTTTACATTATTAAGTACCGTAATATTTTGAAAAATGAATCCTACTCTTAAAAAAACCCACCGGTGTACAAGAACACTCATACGACAACTGCAATGTGTATACATGTACAGTATGCCTCGATACTCAAGTTTGATTGCAAACATTAGAAACAAAAAGTTGCAATCATGGTACAACATTAGCCTGAATGCATATTGTATAACACAAATAGTTTAGCAATAAGATAAAAGTAATGTTAGTGCTATGTTTCAAAAGCAATGGTCATGCAGCGAAGCAAGACTGGTCACTAACAAATATGACCATTTATTAATTTCACAGAACAATATTTGCAATTTATCTCAATGCTGATCATTGGCCTTACATATCACATGTACAGTCTAATATCCAATTTTCTGCAGAATTTTAAATGCTGTCTTTTTGAAAGATATTAATTATTCCGCAAAACTTAAAACTAAATGTGCGAATAGATAAATTTCACTTTTTTCCCCGGTAAATCCTCGTTGTCGCCTAGTGGACAACTCCAGAAGCAGTATACGCTAGCTCGCCCTATTCGAGTTAAGGTGAATTACTGTTACGCGTGTATTCCATTCAATTCATTGCCGATTACTTCCGTAAAATAGCGCTGAACTACTAGAGAGACGCTCTGTAAGCCATCACCCCAAAAATTCAGCTAAAACCAAAGCGTAGAATTACTGGCAGTCACTTTATATACCAGAAGCTGGAGCGCTATTCTCTCGAGGGTAGCTACGTTACGTCTAAAGATGCGAGTTTTTGTAAGATTACCCGGTGCAGTGGCCATAAAAACACACCACGTCCAGTTCCAATTGTGCAAAAAGCATTCTCTTCTCGCAACATTTTCTCGAGATAGCCGAACTTTCATTATTTTCTATTACAGTCATTTGATTGCCAATGGGAATTCGTGGCTTTTTCACGTGGTACCCCTCGCAGCATAAACATAGCCGAAATCATACTCGGATGAAATAGTAGGTTGCACCACTCGTAGATAAGCACAATTGCCGATTTCTTTAATCATCCTCTTTTTTTAAAACACGACATGACAGATCGCTAATTGCACGGCCAGTCGCTCTATACCAATAGATGGTCTTTGTTGTTTATGGGCTTAATTAATTTGTCTGAATCGTTAGCTCGGATTCAGATGGAAGAATCTGAAGAAACTGCCAATTGTAATACAAATAAAAAACATACATGTACTGCAGGGTTAGCCATTTTGCATCGAATAAGTCTGGAAATATAAACGCTTTAATTTTTTTTGTAAATATATGTTTATACATACTACACTCGTTATCGATTCTGAAGATCGTTTGGCAAAAGTGTAATATTGCGTGCTTGCAATTTTTTGAAACATCCGGTCAAGTTTATGATGGCGAATCAAAATCACCGAGGCACTAGGCTAACGAGGAAGGTGGCTATAGTTAAGTAGATTGAAAAAGAAAACCCGCAACATTTGAATATTTCATAGTCTGCCGTTGAAATTTTCATGTGAAAATATATGAATACGCAGCCCTGACTAACGCGTTGATTAACCAGCCAATGGCTGCTCGTTTCCAAATTAATTATAACCGCAATGATTATGCCATTTCACTTAGCTCGAAGAACAACCACCCCTCCCCTGATGCAAGCTTCAATTATATGGGAAGTGCCGTGGTTATATGCCTCACTGGATTTATTTGCACACCATTATTAATTTAAAAAGAGTACGTGGTTCAATGCCCTAATTGCGCCGTCAGAACAATAGGGGCCAGGGATGCAATTAGGGATAAAACCACCGATCTAACGTTAACATTAGCCAAATTGATCGGTATTATGTTATCGAGTGAGGCATTCAGTTATCATCCCCGGAGTGTATAACTCGCTTCCAAATGCACCCTAATGAGTGGGATAGAAAGAGCTTGCCGTTCGACGATTTATTACCGGTCGATGGAACAATTTCGATATTCTGAATGCATTGCAGGAGCAATCCAAGATTCCACGTTGCAATACTAGATGCCAAATGTCGAATAATAATTGGTAAATTATACCGATATAAAAGGACATCGGATGGATATGACGCGTCTTATCGATTAAACCGCGAGATCAAACAACATTTCATAAAATTTCGTTTTGATCCTGGACTATTTCGTCGTCACCGTGTCGAATCCGCACACTGAACACCCCTTCGGCAAAAATAGCACAATGTGCATTACTGTATATCCATAATCAAAGGACATGCAGAAAATCTATCATATTCAATTGCACTGTACGTAAAAAAAGCCAATAAAGGTGATCAAATGTCACAAATATTGCACTTTTTTGTTTCTGTTATGGAAAACCTATATTTATATTATTATTTTCAGTTTTCAGTGGAATCCGACTAACGGAGACGCCATACATGTATGCCAACTATCCATTGGAAGTAATGGCCATTGGGTTTACCGGTGAAGGTTTTTACAAGGTAATTCACCATTGCTTTCCCCATTTACCCGGGCTTTCGGACCGGCACGCAATAACGAAAGCTTCACCATTCGTTGCTGGAGAAGAGCCAACCAAGAAGTTAATATACAGTACATGCGATGTAGGGACTATCCCAGCATTTGCCTGGGGGGATTGTGGGAAACCATGAAAAACCACAATGAGGTTGGATAGCTGACGTTTTGTCGTTCCGTGTTTGTTAACATACTTGTTCTTGTATTGGTTTTCAAACAATTTTCATAGTTAGAGCAACTATACCGTAGGCCCTACTTCACGAAAGCTGAAATGTCTGCAGTACGTTCAGTAGGCTAATTGGGATATTCCGACAGACGCTTCGCAGTTTACACTTGAGCACCCGCAAAATCACTCGTGAAAAAAAAATGCTAATGGCTTGAAAAATAAATGGATTTTTTAACCAATTAGCGGGCTGAATATGAACACGTGACTTCAAGATTACCAAAGTTCGACCTGTGAAGCAACTTTATTGAGAACATGCTTACAGGGAAACTCAGACAGAAGCTTCAAGGTTTAACCTTTAACGTACAGTATGTTTACGTTAAACACCCCACTTCACGATTGCCAAAGTGCGAGAACATTGTATAATTATTCTGAGTAGCTTAAGTGTATTTGGTAATCTTCAAGTTACTTTTGCGTGCTGAAATCAACACGCTACATGTATATTGTTAAAAAAGTAATTTCTTCAAGACGATCGCAGTTTTCAAATCAATTATTGCCTTTTTTACATGTGATAGGTTTTTACTCCTAATAGGGACTCAGCTAACTGCTAAACCCTTGAAGAAATTAAGTATTTTTAAACCAATTCTAGTTTATTTCGAACACGTGGCTTCACGATTGCCAAAGTGCGAGGTCATCTTTATTATAAAATACATGTGCATGTACACTAGTGAGTTGCTTCATTCTCACGTCATCTTTCCTCCGCCAATGCTTCGCCAAATAAGTAATTAACGAGAAATAATGCTTTAATATAAAATAGTTTACACATACTAATTACTAGAATTTATGTTCCTTTATTTCAAAGGCCCGTACAAATAGATGATCTCGAAGCAACCCTCCTAGAAAAGTGCAAAAGGCTGAATTTTGTGACTCGTGCATCTCGCACAACTGCAAATAGCAGCACTAATGGCCACTCAAAATGGCGATGGAACTTTTTTTCCCCCTTAAAGGTATTAAAATGCATTTTTCGTTCGGTACAAAGGACATTCCCTCGGTTGCATGAAGGTGAACGCGTATTATGGCATACATCCTGTAGAGGCCAATGGCTGCGTACCGACACCGAGCATTAAATCCATTTTCTAAGGACTTCGTAACAGCTGAAGTGTATCCCGTGGCACTTGTTTTTTTTAAGCAGTTGTTAAGTCAGGCATTAAACCCTAGGCGCAATTTCCCTTCCTAAAGTGCACGACCAACGTTTTCCATCTGATTTGTTGATGGATGGTGCATGACTGTTTGCGGCTGATTGCAAAGCCGCTTTACCCGTGCACTCGCAGTGGCCTATAATATCGCGCCTTATCTCCACCGGACACAGGCACGAAAACAACTGATTTCGACGCATTCGTAACGAGCCTGGTGGATTTCATTTGCCAGTTTTTCGTTAAATCTAAATCAGGTTTTGTTCGCTCGGCATAAGTCTTCTCTCCCCGAAATTATTGCAATGGCCGCGGATGCGTATGCACTAGAAGCTAGGCGTAATGAGATTTTTACATAAATCATCTGGATAAGGGAAACGCTATGGACTACATTTTTCAACCAAACGGAGAAGGGAAAATGATGACTATCTGGCGCGTGCGGGGAATGATAAATCGGTATTTGTGCCAGCTTCAGCGATCCTTCTTCCCTTAAAAATAACAAAGCATCGACTCTCGGGCAAGCCGAGAGAGTTCTGCGTAGGCATCTGCAGTTCTAGTCAACGGTTTCAATGGTTACGGCTCGGGGCACTATATAGTAGAACGACCAAAATATGGTCATTCTACCAGAATTTTTTATCGTTTCGAGAATCTGAAACAGGCGTTGCCTTCTCATCATGCTCTGGTTTTCTGGCATGCATATAAACGTATACAAACGCGCTTTTATCCCAAATGCCGTTGTTCTAATTCATTTTCACAATTGCATGCAATTTGACAATGAATCACCACCGCTCAAGAGTACAATATGTATGGCCTTATAATAATTAACAAAGTACACGCGCAATCGGATTACAATATTTTTGAAAATAAGATTTAAACAGTGTAAAATACATTTTCCATTATACATCTGCACCGTATACTGCAGATGCTGCATACCATTGGGCAAATCTATTCCAATTTTTAAGTGTGCTGGGTAGTCAAAGATGAGTAATCCGTGAAAATGACACCGAAAAACTATATTATATGTTATGCTATAGGTCAGTATGCTGGCAATATGCTCGGCAAAGCTGTCAACAATCGTCTTCCTGAAAAGGGCTTTTCAAATGCTAGTCTATATGTAGGACTGCAATCCTATAGGCTCCACTTACTATATCAAAGTGAACAAATAGCTAGATGATGCCTATACATCGCTTTCATGAAATCCAATCGTTGCCATCCCACTTTCAGGCAGAAACAGAGGTATTTATAGGATTGTAATACATGCAAATGCATGCATGCTAGACAACCGATTGTAGTGACCAATTGGGCTCTCTTTGCAGAGTATTCAACACGGAAAAAAATGCGTATATCTTCTCGAATGAGATGAAAGCTTCTTCGATAGACTAATAATACTAAAAGGCATATAATATCAGTTTGCGTGCACGCCTAATTGTTCCACGCTCAGGGTAGTTTATGATGATGCAATGCAGGAAGCAGAAAAGCAGACGCATCGTACGGGACAGTGAACATGGTCCATTCCAAGAAATCGATCCAAACGGTTGTTACCACGCACAATGAGGACACGTTATAAAGTTTGCCAAACTGCACACGCGAGCGAATTTATACGTGTTTGTACATTTTTTTTGTTTTTAAGCTGTGGGTGGCCAAATTAATGAAATAGTTACGATATTCGTTTACAAATAGCGACATTCACACTTTGCGTTTAATGGTTACAAGCACGCGAAGTGCGTCGATTACAGTACATGTAGACTGCAGGAGTAGCGCATCTAAAGATAATACTTTACCAACTGTAGGCGAGCCAAAAGCCTTCGTAAGCCAATTAAGTTTTGGGATTTTAAAGCTCGGTAATCCTATACGCGCACGAATTTCATAGCATAATGGAATTATTAAACACTGGCGAAACAAATTGTTCTACCTTCATTTCAAACAGCAAGGTAATACTGGAGATAATAGAAACGCGTACCTTATTAAGCAAACCCAGATTCACGAGCATGTAATGAATAAATTTGATTATATTAAAACGTTGGCTTTAACCATATATGGAGATGTATTAAAATAGTACGTTGTAATTGGCATAAAATCGAGGCACAGACTCGTTTGAAAGATTACTAGAACAATCTCATAAAGCGTAAACGTGACCAGTACAAGTTCGTTGACATTGAAGCTTACCCCAGAAGTGGTTTCTGATGTCTCTATTAGTCTATTTTGATCGCAACTTATAATGAAAGTTATCAGCCAGTTATGAAAATATAAAGTGTAAAACGAGCCTAAAGCATACACAACCGCGATGAAAATTCCTTACGATTATTCTATGTGAATAAATTGATAATCGGAAAGTATTTCTGGGTGCATAGAGCAACATACTCAGTGCTCAATAGGTACAATTTTTTAATGTCTCAGGTACATGTAGAGTAAATATTAAGAAAAACAAAACATGGAGTTCATCGATTAATCATTATTTTAATTCTCATCCATATTTCTATTTTGGCGTAATATTAGACTATTTTCAGAGGCTGTTTTCCAACAAAAAACAGTCTCGAACAGCAACATTTCGACGTATATGTATATAAACTGTATACCGCATAAGTTGTTGTTCACGATCACCCTGTACCCAAAAGATATGCCGTATTTTCAAATTTAACAATATCACCTCTGCGTATATTATGTTAAAGCACGCCCATTTTATTTGCGCCATTAACTTTTGAGTTGCCATCGAAGAAAAAGTGAGACTGCGATTAATCTCGCATTAAGCCAGTAAAGAAGGAAAGCGTTATGGTCTGGTGCGATATGGGCGAAGATGAATCCATTATTTGCAAATGGCTTTCAAAGGTCTAAAGGATAAAATCGAAGATTGCGTCAGTCAAGCATGAACCACTTGGCACCTCGTTCACACGGGTGACGGCAAAAAAGACTGCACATTGCTGGATATACGAGTCAGATCTTTGAAGATTTTTCGATCTCCATAGTGGCCATGGATTCAGTTAAGTTTACTTAAGAAGGCGCTAAACCACCTTCTCATGGGTGCTCAGTGCTCATGCATGGGTAAGTGCACGTTGAAGGCTTATTGCAGGCGCTCACCACTGAGTACAACAACAAGGTGAGGCATAAGTCTGTCAAGTCTTGTTGCGCCTGCTACCTGTAAGCTGACGGCTACAGAATTCGAAAGTTTCCGAATATTACAATTCGATTCCATCGCATCACGTTCAGTCCATAAATTATACAGCTTTTTTGTTTGTTGTTTGATCCGAAAACAGACTTAACATGCCTCACATTGTAGTTGTACGCAGAATGGTACCGATAAGGGTCTGCAATAAGCGTTCAAGGTGTTCTTACCCAATGACTTGTTTTCAAAATAAATTTTCGGATTCTGTTTTCAAATCTTCATTCTTATACCGCGATTTCTCATGTATTGCGAACATCTCGTCGGATTTTTACGATGAAGAATTAAAAATTACGATTTTTAAATTGTTTTCAGTGTTACATTTTTGGATGATTATTTTACGTTCAATTATTTAAAACTTATAAACACTATATTTAAATGAAAGTCGATAATGCAATAATTTACAATTTGTATAACCTTTCATGTTTAATAAAACGTTTGATATCAATAAAAAAGGATTAATCATTAAAATGTGGAACAGGTATTCTTTACAGTAAATTCATTTTTATCAAAATATTTGCAATGAAATACAGTATTTTATTCATTCTTATTAATAGGTTAGCTTAACAGTCAACATACTGCATAAGCGGGCTTAGATGATGCAATCGAATTCATTAATAACCCACAAAAATAATTCAATTTTGGACGCATAACTTTTAGTACAATTTATAAAAAAGTGATGCGCGCGAATGCAAGTAATGACATTGAGCGTGCTTAGATTAATATTATCCATACGAAATATTTTGAAAAATTATTAGAACTAGCATTAACGGGCAATACATGTACAATCTTGCAGGACGCTACTTCTGTTTCATTTAAGATTAAATCAATAATTTTATAATACACCACAAAGTAAACTTCACTTAGTAAAGTAATCATTCACTATATTAAGCCAGCTGACTAGCATCGATCAGTAGATTACTGTATATCCATTGATACCACGATCATCTAATATTAATAACATGGTTACTATGGTTTCTTTTATAAAGTTAGCCATCAACCAATCATTACGAAATTTATAGTACACGTTTAACGATGGCTTTAGAAATTAGTGTTATTGTCACAACTAAGGGAGTCGCCTAACATTAAGGGGCGTGTTCCTAAAACCATCACCGTTTACAACTCTTGTACATGCACTGTATATGCGCATACTTTACTTAAATATATGCTGCGTGACATCGCAAGTTTCAAAGTTTTTGTTTGACACGACGGTGGCACTTATCTTGTAAAAAAGTTCAGGAAAAAAAATCCATTGAATTTTCGGAAAACCGTGTCATTGCTGCTAGAAATCTTACTATATCAGGTGTCCGTGCCCCGTAACATTGATAAACCAAATACAAATTAATGGCAAAAACGAGAAAATTAGGAAAGCAGCACATTTTACTCTGATAAGCATACCGTATGTCATTTTACGAGTTTCATTCAAAGGAATAAATTAATACTTATTGTTTGATTTGGCGATGTGTTGCAGTACCTTTATGGCACACATAACATTATAGGGACTACTTGTAGCAGCTGTTGTTCTGTGTGCAATATTGCAAATGGTAATGTGCCAAGATACTAGTATACGGCATTTGAACAGTGTGCTCGGTAGTGTTTATCAATTTAACTACTTCGTTCAGCACTTTTAAGAACATTCTACCAAATTTTTGATATATAGATTGCAATGCTAGTTCAGGAAAAAAGGAATGGATCGAATTCGTAAAATCGATTTAGTTTTCTTATTCTGTCGGAAGTGCATGGAGCAATGTCTGTAATTCACTGCAAATGGTGGCTGCGAAGCGCTATAGTGGAGTTACGAGTGGATGGAAAACGACACGCTTAATTCCGCAACTGCAGCAAGAATATAAAAAAATTAAAGCTGCAAATCTGATGGCAAAATCAAAAAACAATTTAAATACCCAGAGGAATAGACCTTATGCTGAGTAATTTTCGACAATGGAACGAATGATAAGTCACGTGATAGTGGCACGATGACAAAATTTTCATTACACAAATGATGAATTACCCAGATCACGGGATTCTCTAATCAGAAATCCCTAAATTTCCTAAACATCGAATAAGTGGGTATTATCGCAACACACCTGCAGCCAGACAGAAAAGTGGACTATTCAATACTATATATACAGATTTCGATAATGCGGATGAAGATTATCTTCGATGCTCTTGACTTATTATTAGCATAAACGTCATCGCCGTTTTTTTTTAAACGAACAATACCGCTGCAGAAACACTAATTACCAGTGAAATGCGTTCAAAGCTCAGTCCATTAAATACAAGTGGCATATTTCCGATTTCAAATCCATCAGCACGCAATTCTCAGCAGCAAAAAATCGCTTAATACCAGATCATTAACTCGCGAGGATAATTCGATTATAAGACAAAAGCGAAATCATATATTGTATGTAACTAATACAGCCCTCGTCTTGCATAAATTCAATTATTGTCTTTTGACCGATTCAAAATCGTACGCTTATCGTTTGTTTATATAGAAATCGATGCGCATATCGAGTATGCAGACAGTTTACACGAGTATGTACGCAAAGTCACGTGGCTCCCTGCCATATGGTTTAGTGCGAAAGGAAAGCCATTATACCGATGAGCCCTTACTGTAGATTGAAAAAACGGGATTTTTGGCATATAGCTGCGTGGCACGAAATGATTGATGATCTACGTTACGCAACCATCAAAATACCTATTTAAAGAGAAATACAACGGCCGAGGCCAAAATGCTATGGAATTAATTCGAGCATGCATGCGTGTCGCCCAATAAGCCATCCATGGGTGGCTGAATTGCTCGAGACTAAATAAAAAATCGATATTGAGCTCCTTTACTAGCTGCGTTAAAGGCTGAAGACTTTTTATGACCCTAAACCTAATTTCCAATGCCAGCGATTTTCATTAAAGCTTCTTTCCCCATTAAAAAAAAGGTTGGCAATCAAGTTTGCTGTCTGAAGTTTCAAGATTTCGTTAAATCTTGATGGACCAGAGGTCACGCGTAAGCCAATTTTCGACGACACATTCGCGAGTCTGCATATTTACAACCATTAATTTATAACTGTACTCCAAAAAAAAATTAAAATTTGTGTATCTCAAGTATAGTATATACGTATATATGCTTTTAGTTTAAGCATTTGCATATAAAATCCACTTCAGTCAAATAAAAATGCGGCCTGTTCACGAAGTTGTCAGGAAGTGAAAGTGGCACAGTTCTAAATATAGCATCACATAAACGCCCCCATCATAGAATCATGTACAGATTATTGATTATTTATTCTATCTTCAATTTTTTTTTTCCATTTGACAATTTCCACGACAGAAACTTTTTGATTTAAAAAAAAAACAAAGAAAAAACAGTAAAATAGTATAGCAGGTGACAATGACTAAGTGCAACTTGAAAAATCTTCCGCTAGATGTTTAAAACAAGTTAAATTTAAGCTGTCATCTCTTAGCAACTGGAAAACAAAAACGCCGAAAAAGTCCAGAAGCGTGGAAATTTAATTTCCCGGGCGAAGGAGAAGCGTCACGTAAAAGATTGAAGCTATTTATTTCGGCAAAAACATGTTGTCCGTAAAGCTAACACATAAATAACCTATTGATGTTTTCCCACGCAGCTTCAGTTGCGTAAACAAATCAATGAAGCGAGAAGCGCATTGCCTCTCCCGGCTTTTTATAACCATTTTTTGTTGTTGCCAGTTTCAATTAGAACTCGTGCGATTTGAAAGAATGTGCCAAATAAAGAAAGCGTCATTCAAATTTATTCATTAATTAAGAAACTCCTGACGAAATATAAAAAACATTGAAGGACATTTAATTTGCCAACACCGTCAACGATCAATCACGCTGACTGGCCAAATGAGACTTTCCACAACGTCTCGAGAAAGCTACGACGAGACGAGATTTAGAATGCATTTATACAGAAAAGACAATTTCGCGTAAAGTGAAGCTGTAGAATCATGCTTCTGAATCCATGTACCATTTCTAAACTGAGCATGTTAAAAACTGACTCTTAATACTCGCGTAAGCCTATCCTTGGCCGAAACGTTTAACGGCTTAACTCCATTTTATGATTAGAATGCCTCACGAGCAGCGCCATAGCAGATTCAGGTCAGGTGGTATAAGTGTCAGGTACCGTACATGCTTGGTTTACTGCAAATTATCATCCTTCCTAATCTTTTAAATTCAATTTTAAGTGGCAGATTTATTCCGCACTCGTAAAACACGCGCCTTGTGCAGCATTTCCAAATTGCTGTTTATATAGCGATTGGATTTATGGAAGAAACCTCATTTTTCATAGTTAAATATGATAACGGATTCAAAAGTGCAACGGCTGCTCTGAATTTCATGCTGGGAAAATTATAGGGAAAAGGAAGTGGTCACATTGTACGGGCAAATGCAGCCCCTTGTAAATTGGCATTCTAGTAAAACACAGAAGCTATCAGTGATTGCCCCACGTTTAATTAGCACCCACGGTGTCATTTGTCATGTCGCGTCTTCATTAAATCTAGAATTAAAGTATATTTAAGAAAATGTATAAGACAGCACCTTAGGATTTCATGACCCGTGCATCGAAGTAGAAATATCCAGAGAAGCATTATGCAAGGAAGTATATCAACATTTCATTCAATTTCATACACGTTAAGCATTTTAAGAGAATATTACATCCCTATAAAGGATTTCACTTTACAGTTTTAGAAACCACTTGTTTTTTTTCCACGACAAGTCGAGTATAATGACGCGAACGTCTTCACGTTTTTAACGCAAAAACACTCAAAACAAATTGAATTGGTGCGGTATTTAGCAATCTGGGATAACTGTCCGAAATGTTTAGAATAATTTTAACTTTTAAAAGTAATTTAAAAAACCTCAACAACAACTACAATTGTGGAAGTGAACAAGTCGAGCTGGCGAAGTGATTTCGTACTGACCCCGCACTCGCGTGGCAAAAGGGTTTAATTTGGGAGAAATTGATTCGTATATGATAAATGGGCGACCCCCTAGATCGTTGCATAACCGAACGCCGAAATATGTGCTGGAAAACGATACGTCACACATCGACGAAGGCTGGTTCAGACCCAAAAACTCGGGCCAAAAAGCATTCAATTGCCAGAACGTTTGCCAGCATGCGCAACGTTTCAAAGTCGTGTACGGAAACGTGTAATGAAATAACGGCACAAAAATCGATATGCCGCTCTTTCGCGAACGGTCAAGGGATTACATCACAATGGACGACTGCTAGAGGATACGACATTGTTGACGCTCGCCTTTTATCTTTCCGAACCTTATTTCATATTCATCGAGTCCGCGAGCAAATGCAACAATTTTTCCAAGAAGAAAAAGAAGGAAATAATGGAAACGATGGATCGAGTGGAAAAATCCCTTCTCCCTTTCTCCAAATACACCAGGCGCTTCTCTCGGACCGAATCCGCGAAGAAAGAAGCGTGGCTTATCACGAAAGAAGCCGAAATGAAATTGCAATTAGATATCCGAGAGTGTCATCTGCATGCATGGTGGCTTTCGTATTCCATATCCGCACTATTAGCATCCCCATAGAGGGGAGGGGAATTGGGGATGAGCGCATTTCTCAACGCTGCACTGGTGCATCAATTTGGACTTAATGTAATTGTCCATTTAGGTTCCGGTCTTTCCCATCCACGGAACTGCATCGAAAAGACTGCCACGACTGATGTCACGGGGAGGAGGAGGAGTCCCCTTCCTTTTCCGTAAATTATTATCCCGAATTATTTCTCGACCCCCTCGGACTCGCTTCCATCCCCTACTTCCTAATACAATGCGTTTACTCGAAGTCATTGAGCAATCTTGGCAGTGCATAAATGTTGGAAGAGGGGGTTGCCGGCGGTTAGGGGTGCTGACAGCGCCACGCAGTTCGATATATTTCAAGGTCGCGGGATAGAATTGCGACGGTCGTCATGGCAACCGCGTAGACACTGCGCTCTAATGGCGAAAAAGCAGCGTGGCTGCGAAGTGCTCGAGGGAGGAGATTGTAGCAATCGGCAGCATCACGAACAAATTTGATGAGAACGGTCCAGATATGGATGGGGTGACGTCACTATATACGAAGCGACAGGTTATTACTCCTGCCTGAAATGTTAACAAAAATTGACAACCGAGTTAATGCCATCCTAAATCTATGATTCAACTTTCCAGAGTAACGAACGAGAGCAGTAAACAGTACCAAAAGCACGAATGCTACTTAACACTCCATTTCAGCCATAATGGCAGACGGTACTTTTATTTAGAATAATGCAACAAACAAGAAACGTGCAGTTTGCGGAGCGTCGCTGTTTTGACCTAATCATTTTGTTAAAAAATGCATCTTGGGATGCATCCATGAATGCATCCATGAATAATTATTTTTAGGCTAGTGTTGAGAGCTGATGGGATTGCTCAAAAAAAGCAATCTCTTTCTGCGAAATTTTGCCAGGTCAAACATGAGGGGACATAAGAATTCCAGGCTATCCTCTTTATAATTAATACAAACTTTTATTTGTTTAAAGCGTTCGATGGAATCGTCGACCTTTTGCTAACTGAATTATTAACGTCGCTCACATGTACTCGACAAAGAAAGTGATATGAAATTCAAAGAAGTATATTTTTATAAACTAAACACTATATGCAGCCACGCGAGCTTTATAATGAGCTATATTTAAAATGAAATCAGAAAGTCGATTGAATCAACATTCGCAGTGGTTCAAAGCTACCATCTTAGTTCCTCGCTCCCCCTGCGACAATAATTTCAAAATTTCACAGCCATTAAGCAAGATTAAGCAAAAAAAAATTCATTCGGCTGAAAATACTTCATTCGCAGACGAGATTTGATTTCAATATGATTACCGTATAAAAAAACTACGAAAATCTGAATGAAAAATCAATTTTCATCAAAGTCAGGGACAACGGATAAGGTCAATAATAATCCCTACTGAAATAACTGCATGCTAAACAAGATGAATGCTTGACAAGTACAACTGAAAACATGAAAAAGTTTCATGAAGCCACCATACATGTATAAAATGTCTCCGTCCCAACGGGCTTAAAGCTATACATATACATATATACAGCATATCTGTTTACATGTACTAAGTCTAAAGTCAGTTCAAAAAATTTCATGAAAATTGAAAAACAAAATGAGTGTAGCGAGTCTATATACCCTCTCGTGATCAGCATATTCAGTAAACCCATAATGCCGCGCATTTATATATACGCTTCGCTTTTAAGTGACTGAATAATTTTGCATTTACATCACTTTTGCTGCATTGCGCATATTGCGGAAACAACCTCACGCACGTCAGGACGTCCGTAACTAAACTTGAAATAAGTTAACCGTTTAAGCCGCAGAAATCTATAAATCAACAAAACACTGGAATTTATTCAAACGAGGTTATTATGTGACGTGGAAATATGCCAAAATGAGGAATACGAAAAAAAGAGAAGTTTCAGTATAACGCGTGTGTGCGCGATTTTCTTAGAAGGCGCTGCCGTTGAAACAAAACGTTTATAACGAATATATGCTACCTCGAAAGAATAATGCGTGCATGGAAGAGCCAGCCCAACGTTAGACCTCAACAAAAACAAAAAAAACTATAAAATACATTAAAACTATAAACGGCAATAAGTAAACGTTAGCGTTTAACACTGATCGATATAAGGAACCATATAAAGTTGCGGGTGAAGAAAGCGACTTGCCTGAAATGCATTTCCTGATATCTCTTTTGCGCCGCCATCTTGTAACGGGAGTTTTATCAGCGGATTATAAATTCAAATAGAAAAGAGGCAACTGATCAATATTACGCAGTACGTCTCGCTGACTACGTCCTCGCAATGTACATTATATTGGGGCGGGATACGTCCACGTTTTATGCAATTAGAGCAAAGTCTAGCCATTTCAAAGGTGATTAAAACAGGTTAAATATTGATCGTCTCTTCAAAACTAGCTTTCTGATGTTATGTCGTGGCATGTTAGTTATGCGTTTATAAACATTTTATGGGAAATTATGAAATTGGGAATGCAAAATATATTTCTTCACCGCAAACACTACTTTGAAAATTAAAAACGTACGAGTGCTGGTTTTTATTTATGAAAATGATACACGTTACGAACGACTACTTAAATATGAATTGACTTAAATACCCGTATGTAAATACGAACTTATATGCCATTCTCTACAGTATATGATATTCCTAATGTACACCTGAATACCATGACAAGTTTTAGTATGTATATGTTATGTAGTATATATATGTATTTATTCAGAGTATGTTAAGAATCTACGATCGATGCGCTTTTGGATTTGATTTTAGATGCTGAAGTACTTTGCATTACATGTAGATGGATGCGACTTTTGCGGAGCTCATGTTTTATTAACGTTTGCGAGGATAGTCAAAATAAATGCTTTACTGAGTTGCTCATACACAAATTCAAGAATCTTCAGTTCTCCAAAAGCAAATCAATCGACATATTATTGAACGAAACATATTCAACATATCCGTTTCACACTTCGCGTCGACGTCAAAACGGTTAAATTCTGCAAGGCCATGTTTATGGAGCCTTGTCTATGCATTTACTCTCTCCAACAGCTGACAGAAATGCATTTGCCAAATTTACACATATTATCAAACGTGTCATTCTGTATTTCAAAACTTGCAAGTACCGTAGTAACAAACTCGTTTCCATTACTCAAACCGTCGTGAATATACAGTATAGTTGTCGTAAAAATCAATTAAAGATTGCCATCATAACCATATATCGCAGCACTAAAACTAAACTAGAAATTGTAAAAGGGGGCATAAGACATTGCTTAACGTTTGTAGAGAAATCCAAATTATTTCATTATTTGCATGCAGCAGAAGGCTGAAACACTCGAATATGGGCAAATTTCTGTCATGGTCCATTTTGATCTTACACATGAAGTGTGATCTGGGGAGCAGTTTGTTGTTTTAGCGTCGTTGTCTCGAAAAGTGTGAAGGTCATGAAAACATTATCGAGGTTATCTTTCATCTGTTGAAAACGCGCCTTGTATCCAGGCGTTTCGGGACGTTTCATCAACGTGATAATTGTCCGGAACTCGAAAATAATCGGATATATGCTCGTGAAAACATCAACAAAATGTAATAATTGGGTTGGTTGGATTGACAACCTATAGGAATACTTTTTCATAGTGAAATAATTCTGCGCAATATACTGCCATAATGCAAACATGATTCAGAAACCGGTTTTAGGTATTGAAAAACAAACCATTTATTCTCAATACGTGAATTAAAAACTGATACAGCGCCCGATTTTGCTGCGATAGCATTAGGCAGATTGTGAAAAAGGAATAGGATAGTGGATACTGTACATGTATATGGCGACGAGTCTTGGAAAAATAAACTAACAAAAATTGCAAGTGGTTAATGAAGAGATTTCTTGCCTGCAAATGTTATTACAAGTTGAGTTCTGGTTAAGATAATTTGTTAATATCTATATATATATATATAAAGAAGAAAACGACGCCATCTTGCTTTTGTGGCTATAGCCAATCCTGTTGCCTTTTTCGATCGTACG
>JAQGBX010003590.1:0-17003 GCA_034698745.1 Megaphyllum sjaelandicum | reverse complement strand
CACAACTGCTCCTAAACTTTGCAATGGCACAACTGCTCCTAAACTTTGCAATGGCACAACTGCTCCTAAACTTTGCAATGGCACAACTGCTCCTAAACTTTGCAGTGGCACAACTGCTCCTAAACTTTGCAATGGCACAACTACTCCTAAACTTTGCAATGGCACAACTACTCCTAAACTTTGCAATGGCACAACTGCTCCTAAACTTTGCAATGGCACAACTGCTTCTAAACTCTGCAATGGCGCAGCTAATCCTAAACTTTGCAATGGCTCAGCTGATCCTAAACTTTGCAATGGCGCAGCTGATCCTAAACTTTGCAATGGCACAAATGATCCTAAACTTTGCAATGGCACAAATGATCCTAAACTTTGCAATGGCACAAATGAACCTAAACTTTGCAATGGCACAAATGAACCTAAACTTTGCAATGGCACAACTGTTCTTAGACATTCTGAAGTCATGACCATGGCTGGCTATCTTTATGGCAATCTATTCGCTATTTTCTTAAAGTATTTGCCAAACGTTCTAAAATTTGAAAACGTTACGTTCGTTTCGTGAGTGGAAATGCCAATGACATTCAGCACGAGCCGGTATTTCCCTTACGCAACTTCACGAACGCCTTATCGTCCAATAAACTTTGTTTATATTTAATGTTATGGCACACCGCAGGACACCCGAACAATAAGCGGCCATCAATAATCATTAAGGAACGGTGCTATCCTCATTTCGCACGCGTGAACAATATGCTAATTTAGCGACTGTGGTCAAGAACAGCGCTAAGGGCAGGGCTGCAAACAATGGGAGATCGAGAATTAGCACACGATCGCAAGAAAGGTGTCACGTGCCTCCGTGGACATTAGCACGCGAAGCAGGAGGCTTACTTTCGCCACTTATCTGTGCCACACAGTTGCAGTATTAACAACTGCCAGGGCAACGCAATAAAAGAAATATTTTTTTTCATCCTACAAAATATATTTATACACATTTTTTTTTCTATTTGCAGTAATTTCATATTGTGCTTCGGAAAATAAGTATATATGCGACCTGTATCCAATCCGTGTCCGTCTTTAATGAGGTTTAGCTATAGTCAATCAAAGTCAAACTTCTTTTTTGTTAACTTCCGATTAAAGGTTACGGACCGACCGTTAACTGGCTATGAGAAATCGCAATTGTCAATCGCTGAACTAACGCACCATCCTGTTTAGGGACGAGTGTTCATTTGTAGAATGAATGATTTTCGGAAGACCCTGGTGTTTGGGATGATAAGTACGAAAAACAGAAAGTCTCACTGCGTATGGGGTGAAAGTCTTCAGAGTTTGCACCCCATGGCACAGGACAATGATGACTGGAGGTAGTTGGTGAATAAATGGC
Organism: Megaphyllum sjaelandicum; assembly: GCA_034698745.1. Taxonomy (NCBI): domain Eukaryota; kingdom Metazoa; phylum Arthropoda; class Diplopoda; order Julida; family Julidae; genus Megaphyllum; species Megaphyllum sjaelandicum. The sequence continues at coordinate 15,631 of JAQGBX010003590.1, read as the reverse complement.
TATAGAGCAGGGGTCGGCAACCTGCGGCTCTTTCGATGTCAAGATGCGGCTCTCCTAATCAAATACCATAGTATTGAATAATATTGAAACAAAAATATTAGTGGCTCTTTAAAAACTGGGAAATTTTGTAAATTGTAACTTTTAGCTCTTCCGTCTCAAAAGGTTGCCGACCTCTGCTATAGAGGCATCAACGGGAGCTGAGCCATGGTTAAAGAGGATGAATGCAAAAGGAGCCACTCAAAAAGACGTCTTCAAAATTTTCACAAAATTGGACTTCCCTATCCACTGTCCGCATTGTGTCCAGTCAATCAGTACCCCCTGCCCCCATTCGGACGTCCGAAGCTTTAAAAAAATTGTATTCGGAAAATTTTGAAAGTTTTGAAAATTTGTACTCCGAAACTGTTGAAACTTTACGAATCTTTACTTGAAAACAGGTGAAAATGTTGAAGATTTGTATTCGGGAAAAACGTGGAAATTCTTGCAAATTTGCCCTCGGGATAACGTGGGATTTTTTGCAAATTTCTCCTTACGAAAACGTGAAAATGTTTGCAAATTTGTCCTCACGAAAAAGTGGAAAAATTTGTAAAGATGCATGGCCTTGGAAAAGGTTCAAAATCTTGCGAGTTTATAAATATGCTCTGGAAAAATTACAATTTTGCAAATTTGTACTGGGAAAGTACAACTTCGACTTTTCCAGGTTTCCCAGGACTGGGGGTAACCTGTTTACTGACTTTTTGCAATTTATAACCCACCTACGCGATACTGCGCTAAATTTCCCTTTTTACTTTGGGAACTGATTTTATTTGGCATTATTTTATCGAGTGGGCGTCCGAGTTGGTCATACCCCCTTCCCTCCCCTGTCCACATTGTGTCCGTGACCCAACCTATCCCCCTACCCCCTACATGAGGACGTACTTTTTGAATGGCCTCTTAGAATATATGTACTGTCACGTTACCTGTAAAATAAGAATTGGTCCACCCTGTATATGAACTGGAGCCAATACCATACCTTCGGCTGGCCACGCTGCAGCTGAACCAAACAAGGTATACTATACAATTGTACATCTTGCATCGAGATATACGTACGAACCCAAGGATATACAAATGTATTCTCAAGTACTTCCACCTTGAATTCACCTGACCCCGCTATTTTAAGTTTCCCTGAGTCTAGTGTAAACGATCTTGGGAATGGCACCATGAAACACGCTACGACTGAGGCGTCAGAGCAGCACAATTTCAATAGCAAGGGGGCGCAGAAAAGATAAAACACTCTCATTAAGTCGAAAATTGAAAAACTCCACCCGAAATCTCGAAGGAAAAGCTGTTGTTTTCCGCATTCAAACGAGGATAGGTCAACAAGACGAAAGAAGGCTAAGGAAGCGTGGATCGATTACAACAACAACAACACCTCAAAACTGGCCTTCATTGATAGCAACGAGGAAGAAAAACTTGTGGAAAAACGCGTTTTCGATGGCTCGTAATTAGCCTAATTGGGTGCCAGAATCTGCGGAAAAACACGAGATTATACGCTGTGGTCGTGGGAGTTGTTACCAAATAAACAAGTACGCAGCAGACCCATTTTATAACGAAACTGCACGGAGGATTCCGTTTCGGCTGACCGATGGTGCACAGCAGTGCGTGGGCAATACTGTTCCTCTGGCACATGCAGTACGTACATTATAAACAGTTTCGACACGTGACAAAATTTCGAGCGCTAATTGAATTATACGCCTGATTTTCACATGATATAACTTTAATGTTGCGCATTTTCATTAAGAGTTAGCTTGCGTGTGCATGCATCAGGTTGTCCAAGAATTAACGTGATAATTTGATTTTAATACACCTTATTTTTAACTCTTTAGCTATATTCATCTTAATTTTAGGTTTCATTGTTCTGCAATTTTGGACAGTTGAAACAAATAAAACCGCAGCGAATTAGTAACGTTTACTTCTGAAAATTCAAGTTTGTTTGAAGTGCAGTGCAACTGGTTTCAAACCTCAACGAAGCTTGAAGTTAAGTAAGCGTGATATGGCTGATTCCCACTGAGCAGAATTTTGCCTGCTGTTGGTGTGGCGCATGCGCACTTTGCTCTGTTGCGGCAGAATTTCTGCTTGGTCCTAGTTTTTCTGCTTGCGCCCGGTTTCACGCATGCGCACTCCCAAGATGTCAGCCATACCAACACAGGCCCGAGTTTACGTTTTTTGGCATCTTACTACATTTATAGGAGCATCCGTTTTTCTATGTGCAGATGATTGAATTTTAAATTCAAAATAGAATTATCTTTTACACGTTATTAGCTAGAACGCTTTATTTTTTTCCTCTGATGAAATGCTCCCCAGGCAATGGAAACATACAATCAGCAAGTCGGCGGCAGCTTGAGCAGACGAATTTCTATGCATTAATGAATGCATGTAGTGTGATGTTGGTTTCAACAATTTTGTTGTGGTGATTTCAACCTTGAAGATGAAGAGGATTGTGGATCCAACTTAAAAATTGCCACTACGACTCTGCTCTGCTCTTGTTTCGATAAGTTAGATGATAGAGAATTAAATGGATGCTGCGCTAGAACCTATAGACGCTCTGCGCAGTGGTCAGACAAACATGACACAACAACATCCTGCATCGGAAATTGCAACAAAAGAAAGTTATAGTGACTGATTTGTCATTTATAGCTGGAAGTAACCAATGCAACATCGTGTCACTCCTGTTTAAACTCCTGTTTAAACGCTGCACTGTAGGCATTACTTTATGTGAGAATTGAGTCCATTTTGAAACATGAGCCAGGAAGAGTTGCAAAAAAAAAGTAATGTGATTTAGCGTTATGCGATACTTCAATGTACAGTGTATAACGAACGTTAAAATTTTGTCCCAACAATTCTAACATGTGATAAAATTTTAAAACATGCAATCTGAAAAACGATTAAACATAACATTAAGCTTAATTAAGCAGGGTGAATTGCTTAGTTAAATAAAGAAATAAATAATGCTTATTTAACAAGTTGCATGTTCAATTTTGTTCTAAACATCTTGTTACAAAAATGCAAATGGCGCCAAGTATTTTTAGTTAAACTTAGTTTAAAAGCACTATTTAGCAAGAACATATTGAGAAATCAATTACGCTATACAAAGATAATTGTATTTCGCTATAATGCAATACTAAATTAAATCGAAAGTACCAATTTTTTACTACACACACATGCTATTTCCTGTACTTTCTTAGAAAAACTTCCATTAAGAATTGTGCTAAGTTGGAACTCCCAAAGCACCTTAAAACGGGCAAAAAACTTGAGCAAAATGAATGCACAAAAACCGCAACTGACGCATGTATTCCTTGGCCCAGTTCACAGAAAATCTCGAATGTTTCGAGTAATTCCCTTGCACACTAACATAAAAAATGCCTAATTAACCCTTTGCCAGCTTTCATTAACCCCCAAAACACATTTCCTTTGTTTCTGCTCTGGAAACTCTACTAATTACAAAAGCGCAACAAACAAACGTATAGGAAGAAAGCTCAGTTTCAGAGCGCACTCTGCAACAAATACAGTAAAAGTAAATGAAAAATCAAAATAACCTAAGTACTGTAACGGAAAAACTATTGTTGTGTAAAGTTTTTTGTTTAAAATACTTTAAAATTATTGAGTTTCCCAATAAAATACGTTTAAATACGTTTAAACATTAATAAATATATTAGAAAAGAAGAAAAATGTAAAAATGGTTTATCAAGATATTTTTTTCTTATAAAAAACTTCTAACACTAAAACCGAATCGACGAAACCAAGATGACGAAAATAAAACAAAAATACCACAAGAAACTCGAACAAAAAATCAAAAACGACTTACGTCTTCATAAAACTTAAAGATTCAATTTTATAAAACAATATTCCTTTAAAATTTGGAGGTACACGATCGTAATGTGACATCCATTGTTTTATTTTGTAGATTACGATAGGCTATCTACAGGAAATATGCAATAAATTCATTTCGAGAGTCAAACTGCTGCACTCTGTAAGTTGCACAGGCTTACAGAGTGCAGCAGTTTGACTCTCGAATAATTAAATAGTACAAAAAAAATTACGTAAAACTATCGAAAAACTAAAAAAAGACAATTAAACCCAACTTTTACAATCAAAAGTACACCATCAATAAATCTGCTTAAACATATTAAAAAGGAACATAAACTTCCAATGTTCTGATTTGAAGCAGTTCAAAATATTTTATTAATTATAAATTTAGTGTAGAAGTAAAATAATAAAAACATTTAAGAAAGCAATAAATGTAAGGCAATCTGAGTTTATTTACGATGTTGGAAAAAATTCATAAAAATCTTTACATTATTACTGGTTATAAAAATTCATCGCAAGATGATAAATTAAAGCGATATACAATGTACTAATGTAATTTAAAATTTTCAATGAAATATTTTGCGAAATGCATTGTTCACAAGGAAATACATACATGATATAATGTAGTGCTTAAAAACACTTAATAAAATGCTTGATGAAAGTTACTCCGAATACAAAAACTTAAAACAGCAGTATGAAAACGTTTTAAAAGTATATTTATGAAAAATACGTTGTGTTACTAAAACCATTTTGGACATTACATGAAGTAGAAAAATTTTTCCATAAAAATAAGTTTTTCACATTGATTTTCCGGGTTAAAATTGCATATCTTTCTTGATGATGGACTATATAAAATAAATCGCACATTATCTTATGAAAAAGAAATTTTATAAATATTTTGCAGGCTCTTTTATAAAATTTCTTCTTCATGAGATAATGTGCGATATACATGTACATGTACTTAGTATAAAAAAGATGTCCATTTGAGGTAATTTGAAAACGAGTGCAATAGATGGCCCTCGATGTACTCTGACCTCCTTTTCCACCTTGGCACCTACGTTCATCCTTGTTTATTTTGAGTCACAAATTTCTAATTTTGACTTCGAAAACTGCTTGAGCGGATTTTCAGCGCTCCAGAAAGAGGGCATCGAGGGCTATCAGAGGCCTCCCATGGTGCTTTTTATTATTTTTTTACTTATTTTGCTGTCTAAACTTTCACCCCATTTTTCGAACTTGTGTTTTGAACATACACTGCATAGTCGATATTTTTACCCCCTCAAGTAATAGAATATATAAAAGTGTGGGTGTGCAGCATGAATCTCCATACCCTGTTTCAAACACCTGAGTTGTTCCTGACCTTATTTGTCTATTCACCAAGTTCCGATTACACTAATTGGCCAATAAAACCCGAATTTACCAATTTAGATCCCTGCAGATTAGTTCTTGTATAATGTATTGTACAAACTAATTGACATTAAATATTTCATGGCTATATTAAAACCAAAAATTCCCTAAAAATATTTGGAAATGATTTTGTTACGAAATTATATAGCGTGGTTGTTTATTTAGCAAACAATAACATACATTAGATGATATAAGTTTTATTAATACTTTTAAAAATGTGCTGAAATCTTAAAAGAAAATTTATAAAAATTATATTAATTGTAAATATGAATTCTTGCAATAGATTCAATGTCATGTTTACACTACAGAAATTTACATCAAATTGTCACAGTAAACGTTTCCTCAGAATGTTTTATAATTATAGAAATATCTAATAGTAACATATAAATGTATAAGTTTATAAACAAAGTTAAATGGGCATTGTATGTACAGGGTGATGCATATTTTCCGAATAACGAATATCGTTCATAAGGCAATAATTAAAGAGGTAATATTTGACATTGAATAATGTTACATTGCACGTTACGTTCTCGTTTCGTGTATATATCAATTATCAATCACAAAGTACAGTTGACATTTTTGTATGCCGACATGTATGCAACCATGCATTGCAAGGTTGCATGGCAGAAAAGCTCGCTACAAATTCTAAAGAACACGAGATAAAAAATTCTTTACCGTAAAATGCAGTTTTTAGATATTTGTTTTTAAAAACTTGCTAAAAGACACCGAAAACAAATTAAAACCCGCTACCCACACACAGCAAAATTCTGGTTGCATAAATGAAAATGGCAATTAAGCGCAGTCACTAACAATGAAAAACACGAGAGGATTCACCTTGTTATGAGGTTTTTGAACCACTAGGCTTATTTGGGATGTACTTGAATAGATATTGTTTATTGTTCAAGCCCATTTAAATAATAAAGATCTGTTTAAATAATGACCAGATGAGCTATTAGTGATTGAAATGTTTACATCGGAAAAGGTGCTAACATGTCAAGGCTTTAGAAATAACCAAAGACAATTGTCAGACACATGTCTGTTCACTAACGTACAGGAACGTACGTGAGGAAAATACTTCCTCATATACTTTAAAGTACAAGCGGTAAATCAAAATCATCAATCACGACCTAGTTCAGCAAAATCCTAATTGTATAAAAGGACATAGTTTAATTAACTTTACAGCATTTGAAAAAAAAAATGTTTTTAGGAAAAAAGATAGTATTGCCCAGAACGTATTGTACACAGTTCATGTAAAGTTCTTCCTTTAATTTTACAAAAAAATAACTTTTTGAAAAATTGACATTATTGTAAAAAAAAAATTAGTAGAAATTGTATAGTTGTATCAACTTTTTTAAAATAACGCATCGTTTCAGGAAAAAACACATCATTTTCCCTCAGTTAACTTGGTTCGAAAATGAATTGGTATATGTATTGGTACGTTGACGTGGGCATTGTGAAATTACTTTTAGCATGTTTCGAAACTAAAATGCAGTACGTTATTTTAAAAAAGTGTGTCAAAAAGTAACGTATTCAAAAACTGCAAAATGAGAATTTATTACCGAAGAAGTAAAAAAATCTGATTTCCAAAAAAGAAAGTTTACAAAATAATCAATGGTCAAAATAAATTTAGTTAGAAAAAAGTGAAAACATGGTGAAAATAAGAACCAACGGTTAACCATTTGAAATCAACGTGTCCATTAAATAACACGAACTGAGTTTTCTATTTGCACACGTTTTGCAACTTGAAATGTTTTTTTAAAATTAAGTCACATCTTACCAAGTTAAATATACAATTGTATTGATTTAATGATGTTTCATTGGCAGTTAATATTCGAACGTGTTCTGCGTCCTACCAGTTTTTAAGAGCGACGTACGTCACCCTTATGACGGGACGTGGTGAGGGTGTAAACGTTTTCCTGACTTTTTTTCTACCTTTTCACCTCCCATCGCTGACCTACAATTTCCGCTCCTGGCATGCTGCGCGCCGTAGTAAAAAAAATCGCATTCCGCGAATAATTGGTGAAAATTAAGCTGTACCACCATTCGTCCATACCGCACGTCAACGACCTCAACTGCCAGAAAACCCAAACACGAAAAAGAAGAAGAAAAATGCCTATAAGAATGAGATAATCACTCTTCAAATCACCGTTTCCCATTGTCCAAAAAAAAAAACCTTGTTACTCCTTATCGAGCATGGCCACCAGCCTCCAATTTCCATACGAAACCATCCGAAAACAAATATTCCACATCTATTTCTGGCCTACTTAACCAGGCTCCCAGCAACTCCGCCATGCGTGGTCAGTACTTTATGAGCGTCTCTCCTCGACCCGATATTTCCATTTAAGAACTTTTCCAACTATTTTAGAGCTTTAGAACTTTCTCATTGTTGGAAAGTCAGGAAACTGTCCAGCAAAAGGGATTTTGGATGACAAATGTCATGGACGGTAGCACTAAAGTTGTTAAGACAGACATTTACAGTAGGAGAACTCAAGAATGTAGTTCCATAACAGTAGTGGTGGCAGTAGCTAAGTGGTAGCCAATAGAAATGCCGGATTTTGTGTGACCTAGATGCAAACGCACCTTATTGGTTTCCAAATAGTTACTGCCACAACTGCTGGTATGGAACTACATTCTAGAGTTCCCCTATTAATGCACTCGCTGGACTGGGCGGGTTAAGGGCAGGTAATGAGGTGTAGCGAAACCATCAATCACACACTACCTAATGCTATGAACCTTTTACAAGCAAACAAATTAATATTTTCCTTAATTTTGCTTATCACTTTGACAATTTTGTCAAAATGTCATTTTTCTATAAACCTGCATGCCAACAGATAAAGCGTGATCCCTTATCCCCCCTCCCACACCAAAAACCAAATTGTACACTGTACAGCACACGTGGTTGGGTTTCAAACGAAACATTGCAAACTTGTTAGCATTTACGTGTTTTATTTTCAGAATATCGTTGTAGAAAAATTCACTTTTTCTAAAGTTTAAAAACGACACTTTCTCACTTTAAAAAAAACAAAACTTTCTCCTATTTGAAAACTTTTTCTCTGTGGAAAAACGACACATTTTCACTATAAAAAAATTATATTTTGGGAATATAGTTAGCAAAAAATCGTTGCTTCTTTTAGGATCAGGGCGGAAATGACGACAACAAGGAAAAGGAATATTCAAATTAAGGTTTTAAAAAGAAAACGTTTTAAAATTAGACGTATGAAATCTTGCATAATTTCAAGTCTGAAAAAACTGATTGACAAGACAAAACTAATTTGAAATCCCTACCTTGAAACTCTCATTAACATCTAACCTATTTGTGCCACCTCGTTTCATCACACTAAATTATAATCCCATCACAGCAGATGCTGAATAAGGAAATGCCGCTTTTGCCGTGAAACATTTAATTGGAAATTTAAATGTTCCAGCAAGAAAAAAAAAGAAGTGTTTTTTTTGGTATATTTTTAAGTACAAATCTGGAATAAACACGCCTCAAACAATTTGTTCTTTACGTGATTTTGGCACTTTGAATAAAACATGAATCAACTAATTTGACAGCATATTTGCAAGTTAGTCTAGTGTTTGACATGTTTATTCTCACTTTGGCTTAATTATCTAAATTCTTCATTGATCTTTCGGAACGGACATTAGAATGAGATCAAACTTTTAGAAAACAAAAAACATTGCTAAGCACGATAAACCTTATTAAAGACAAATAAACTCGGAAAACCGTAGAATTATAGCATGATTTTTGATTATAAATGTTGCAAACATTTTTAAAATTGTGTTAGGAACTGGTTTCAAACCAGATTTAAACACATAAAGAAACACGCTGGACTTTATTAAATTAAAAAACTTTCTAAAAATAAATATTAACTTTTTTTCGTCCTTGATTTGCACAACGCGATTTTAAATTCAAATCAATTCGGATATAAACGATTGTGTTCTTTAAACTAGTTGCAAATTACAGTTCACTATTCAATTCGGAATCATATTTCGAAATCGACATACAATTACAATCGACATACATTAAGTTGGAAACAGTAGGGCCTACATATCGATTCTCACACACAAATTCGGAAGACGTATAAAGAATCGGTTTTAACGAGTTTCTACCACGCATAAATAGGCGATAATTTGGCTTATAGGAAACAAGGATTATAACCTAAAACAAATAAGTTGACTACGATAAGTGAATTGTTTTTTAAATGCTTAGCATATGTACATTACTTTCTGACTTTGTTGTAAGCACCCATTTTCCCTACAAAACATGTTTGGAGCCACCGACAACACGCTTCAAAACAAATGTATATCCAGTTCAATTTTTTTTAATATTATCTTTATAAATGTGATTGAACAATTTATGATAGCGTTGACTTGGTCAGTTTTGGTGATTACGAGATGTATTACCAAATTTGTTGGCACTAAAGTCACTCTTTCATGGGATAATCCAACTATTCGATGATGACAGTGCGAAGGCATTTTGTCATTCTTTCAACTTTAACTGAGATAATAAATTGCTGACAAATCAACTTTAATGCATACTGTACTGCCTGTTTGTTGCACACGGAACAGCCACGTGTCCAGAAATGGCGATTTTTCCTTAAAAGGACTAAGGAAAATAGGCGCCCTTATTTCCAGCATAATTTCGGGCCTAACTGATGTCAGTGACTATCACCAATTTATCCATAGCCGCATTCGGCGCCACTAATTAGCGCTTAAATTTCCTGAATTTAGACGCATTTTTTTTCGATTATCAAAATACGAGGAGTAAAAAACTCGAAAAATCGATTGATACCGTTAAATGGCAATTTCATGTATCAGCACTTACGAATTACGATATGATAACGACGATTCATGTTAGTACCGTAATAAGTGGGGAAAAATCATATGGGCAACATGGAAACCCACATACAAACAATTCCGAATTTGAACATTGCGATGACTTAGGGGCCGTTAAAAAAAATTAACGTCCGCAAAATTAGCCCAAAACTAGCCTTCCCCCTACGCCCTGTCCGCATTGTGATTCCCCTCAATCGGACGTCCATAATAAAAAAAATGTATTCCGAAAATTTTGAAAGTTTCTCAGCTTTGTACTCTGAAAAAGTCGAGAATAGAATTTTGCCAATTTATCCTCGGAATCTGTTGGAAATTTTTCGAATCTGTACTCGAAAACAGTTGAAAATGTTTAAGATTTGTACTCTGGTAAAACGTGGAAAATGATGCGAATTTGTCCACGGGAAAACGTGGAAAAGTTTGGAAAAGATGTCCTCGCAAAAAGTTGAAAATATTGCGAGTTTAAGCTGGGGAAAAATGCAAATTTTACAAATTTGTACTGGGAAAATGTGAAAGTTAGTGAATGGGCCCTAAGCTTTAAGTTATCTGACTTTTTCATGTTTTCCAGGACTGGGGGTACCCCGTTTACTGACTGTCCTCACTGTGTCCGTTATAACGCATTTCAAAATGCTTTGGAAATATGTAACTAAATGCGTTATTGAATGGAATATGTTACCTTTCTATAAAATATGCATATTTAACTACTTTACACGTCTAGTAATGTGTATAAATAAACTTAAAATCTCCCCGCAACTTCTTACCACAATGGCTTCTCATAGCATTTTTATGTAAAACAATTTACGATTTCTATCATTTACTAAAGCATCCCAAACAGGTAAACTATACATCCTCGTAATTGAGCAATTAGGCATCTAAATAGACAATTCCATCAACGGATGATGGTCATACTGTAGGTCATCAGTCAAAAGGTCAGCTCGACGATGGCCTAATAGGGCCACTAGAAAACCCATTTGCAATCCACCCTGTAATTAAGAACGATTTTAAATATCAACGTCGGCCTTAAATATTAATTTCAGAAAATAGGCTGGGCCCGTTATCTGCTCGCAATCTGATGGCAATCTCGCAACACTTTCAAACCGATACTCAATAGCGAGTTTCAGCGTCCTGACCTGATTCGAAATTCTACTACACTTTCCGTATTTTATGAACCAACCAGGAAATTTTCCACGCGCTAAAAGGGTATGAAACCAATCCCCTTTAGTACTGGAAAAAAGGTCAGCCAAAGCGAACAATAAACAGTTCATATTCCGGACATCGTGAGCACTAGTCTGGTCCCTGACGCCACAAGTTGGCAATATTAGATGTGGTCTCTGACCACCATTTTGGATTCAAGATGGATGACCAATTCTTTAAATCACTGTTTAGATTTACAGAAACTCTGATATGCTTGTTCTTGAAACGTAAATAATGAGGTGTCAGAATATATGATCCCTCAACGCCATTTTGGATCCACGATGAATAGTACTCCATGATGATAATCTTTGACAAGGTAATCTAACAATGTCACCTTCGTTGATATGGTCACTTTCTGCCATTTTTGGATTCAATGTATTCACAAACATCACTGAGTGTCACCCATCTAACTGCCTGAACGTGGTCGCTGGCAACCATTTTAATTTATAAGGCGATACATAACAGCAATCTTTATATTGATTACGAAAAACGGAAGTATTTTTGTGTAACATTTGTGGAAATTCAGAGACCGTCTAGCGTGCCAGATCTCAGAAAACGCCTTAAGGTCATAGATCAGATATAGCAACCATTGAACAGTGTCAAAGCGCATCAAATGAGAATTTGAAGTAATCAAAAACATGTCAAGACCTTAACGATAGGTAATAAAATAAAACCGCTTTTCAAAAACAACGGGCAACCTGATCTTGACTATAACGGTTGATCGTAGGCTACTGAAAACTATGTTTATGCTCGTCTTTTATCGTCATTAAAGTAATAAAAATACCCAAAAAATTGCTGTTTTCATAAGAAATTACATTGAGATTAATGCACCTAAGAGGTATTTTGGAATGTTTTTTTTTTTTACAGAATTCAAGACTTAAAGATTCTTTGATGGACATCCGATTGCGTCAGACATGGTCCACTGATCACACTCCAAAATCTCAGTTAATTACACATGACAGGAATATGTCAATGACATTCATGATATTCCAAATTGAGTCAAAGACGTCAAAACATGGTCGTTTTAATGTTAAGCTTTGAAGAATTAAATGATTTAAGACTGGTTGTAAAACGCTTCATTAAATTCAAACGGTGAGCTGAAGAAGTTTTAATGAACAATTTGCATCTCTTTCAATCCGCGAAACCTTTATGGGTGCCATTCAAGTATTATAATCGAAGAGAAATAAATTCATGAGTTTTTCAAGTCATATTTCATGAAATGCAAAACTCGTCATTGCTTTGGAAAATTGATCTTTGCCTTTGATGTGCCTCGCAAGAAATTCTTCGAAAGAAAAAGTATGTTACTTCTCAACTTAAATAATTTTTCAAAAATTAGGGTCAATCATAAATTTCATTTATGATAATGACAAACTGCTAGAATTCATCATAACTGCCATCACCCATGCTGATATTCTGACAGGAACCAATGATTACATCCAGAATTCTGGGTTGAAAATCAATGACCATGCAAATACAGTATTCTCTGTTGATATCCATTGACCAAATCCAGTATCTCTGCTGATATTCAATATTATTAACGACCAATTACAATGGAAAAAATTAGCAACCTCTGTTGATATCCAATGACCAAATCTAGTATTCTCTGCTGATATTCAATGTCCAAATCCAGTACATGTATATTTTCTGTTGATATTAAATGACCAAACCCAGTATTTTCTGTTGATATTCAATGATCAAATCCAGCATTTTCTGTTAATATTCAATGATCAAATCCAGCATTATTTCTGTTGATATTCAATGACCAAATCCAGAATTATCTAAGACTGCTGATATTCAATGACCAAATCCAGCATTATCTGAGACTCTGCTGCTATTCAATGACCAAATGCAGCATTATCTGATTCTGAGACTGCTGATATTCAATGACCAAATCCAGCAGAATCTCTACTGATATAAATGACCAAATCCAGCATAATTTCTGCTGATATTCAATGATCAAATCCAGCATTATCTTAGACTGCTGATATTCAATGACAAAATCCAGCAGAATCTCTACTGATATACAATGACCAAATCCAGTATTAACTAAGACTGCTGATATTCAATGACCAAATCCAGAATTATCTGAGACACTCCTGATATTCAATGACCAAATCCAGCATTATCTGAGACACTCCTGATAGTCAATGACCAAATCCAGCATTATCTGAGACACTCCTGATAGTCAATGACCAAATCCAGCATTATCTGAGACTCTGCTGATAGTCAATGATCAAATCCAACATTATCTCTGCTGATATTCAATGATCAAATCCAACATTATCTCTGCTGATATTCAATGATCAAATCCAACATTATCTCTGCTGATATTCAATAATATTGACGATCAATTACAATGACAAAATTCAGTAATCTCCGTTGATATTGATTGACCAAATCCATTATTCTCTTTTCACATTCAATGATCAAATCCACTACAGTTGTATTATTGGACTCCACTAATCACTAATCAATCCACTAATCAATGGCCAAATTCAATATCCCGGGATATGACCGTTTCGCTTGTTCGGGATGTTTGTCCCGGATAATCAGTGGTAGAAATCGAGTTTGCAATGGCCAGTACCACTCGAGTTATGCAGTTATAAATTACGCATTTGTTAGGACGGAAACAATACGAATACTTTCAGTGCCATTTTACCAGATGTTGGAACAAAACCAAGAGCGTTCTAAAACAATTTCAGCAGGATGAAAAGGAGAAATGTGGCGCGATATCGTGACTCGTTCGCAGCACCGCTAAAGAATTCCAAATGATGTTAAGTGCCGTTACGCAACCACCGTTTTCAATCCTCATTCCAATTCCACCGTTTGTGGTGGTTGGCTTATTGTCACGCTCGAGTGTTCCCCAACACTAGCGACGCCTGAATACCTAAACGCTTCCAAAGAGCGACTGACCCAAAAATTGAGCATCCCTCTGCATGGGAGAGATGTGTTCAATCATGCTGCTTTGTGCTATTCAGAACTTAACGGATGGTTACATTTCTAGAATCCAGCCACAATGTTCTCGGGAACGGTTTGTGCCATTTCATTGGACTCGTGAGGGCAAACTGATTAGAGAAACCTAATTTGCGCCTTCTCAAAAGCCAAGGGACAATGGGGGTTTTGTGTTAAAAAGAAAGTTGGCAGAACGTTTAATGGGAATAACATGCCCCGCACATGTTCGACTTCGCAGCTTTTACCCGTCTCGAAAAGTGAAAGTATGTGCAACGAATAGTATTTTCTTGGCCCGGCTGTTATTGGAGACAAGCCTACCAATAGATGTTCACTACTTTAGAGATGTTTTTTCTCTCTCTTGGCTCTGCTATATTAGAAGTTATAATTAGGTCATTGATACAATTCAACCAGATTAAGACATTAACTTTCGTACTCATTCACATACAGCAGTAATCAGTAATAAACTATTCATGTACATGTATGTTCCCGTAATTTGGTAAATAAAGTTTATCAGGTCAGGTAGGCGCATGCGCCCATCTGTCAGTTCGCAACTTTTTTTATTGAATTTCATACCTCAATCACACGACACATTGTTCCACCCTCTTTCCTCATTACAGAACCATAAACACTTGCTTTCATGCTACAATCATATTTTAATCTCGACATCCATTTTCAACTAAAAAAGAATATTTTTCAATTATAGGCTAATCCCTACATCTACTTCAAATCAGGACCATTTTAAGGTCGGACTTGCTTTTCCCTGCTAAAATCCCCGACATGACCCCACTTGCTTCTTGTCTATGATTTCTGATAACATCAAAAACTAATCTTCCTACATCATTCTCACAAATTAACTTCCTAGAAACATTCCCCCATAACATCCATGCCACTGCCACAGTTGCGATCCCATATTAAGCGGACTCCCTGTAAGTGGGATAGTTTCTGGTCTATCGATCAATGCATGGTACCATCAAGCCACAGTTGCACATGAAAGAATACACTAACATGCAAACAAGCAATTGATTGGTATCATAAAAAGAAAACCTTACATTAATTGTTTCGGCAATGTAAAATCGGAGTATACAGTATTAAAACATTGTTCCTATAGACAGCACTGCCATACATGTAGTCTTAAAACAAGCTAATACATGTATGCAGCGTGAATAAAAAGCCTCCCCCCCTCAAAAAAAATCCACAGAACGGATTCAAATAACCATAGGTTGCGGAATGCAATGGTGCCCACACCATTTGGTTCCAAAGCCCATTTCAACGGTCTTTAGGCCTTAACTTTAAAACTGATAGTTACAGCGAAAAAGTCAATAGGGCGTCGTAAAATTAGTTTAATGGCTCTATTTGCAACATTTTATTATCGATCGCCTCACAACAAATAACTTCCGGGCTTCTT